>JAKSZT010054583.1:7955332-8177806 GCA_026826555.1 Tolypeutes matacus
ATTAAAAAGTAATACATGGAAAAGTTACCTATCTTACATCAAACTGTAGTTTACCTCCAAGGTACCAGTATCTCACTTTAATCTTCTTTTTTGAATACATTTATGTTACCTAAATTGTTTGTTATTTTCATAAGCTAATACAACTCTAAGGGTTGTTTTTAGCAAATACTGACAGCACGCTTTACTTAGTAGCCGGTCCCAGTTTGGCATACAGTGTAGATTCTGCTTAATATAACTTTTTTGCTTAAGCATTTGCATGCCTATTAGTGCTTTGAAGTCAAATAAAAAGTGCACAAGTTATAAATACAGAAGCGCAATCTATCATACTGAACAAGGACCCCAGAAAATTTTCATATTGAGACTGTGTGTAGATTTCAGTTTTGTGTTTCCTGTAAGTTGATCAAAATGTCTGGAAAAAAATGACAAACTGTTTGCATCTTTGTATGTATTTATTACTTGATGTAATAAAGCTTATTTTCATTAAAAAAAAAAAAAAAAAAAAAAAAAAAGAGCAGATTGGAGGCGGCAGAAGAAATAATCAGTGAACTTGAAGACAACACAACTGAAATGACTCAAGCTGAGGTGCAGAAAGGAAAAAATTTTAAAAAGCAAACAGAGCCTATAAAAGACTTGTGGGGCACCATCTAGCACACCAATATATGCATTATGGAAGTCCCAGAAGAAGTAAGAGACAAAGGGACAGAAGGAATATGCAAAGAAATAATGGTAGAAAACTTCCCAAATTTAACTAAAGACACGAATACACACATTCAAGAAGTCCGAACTGAAACAGGATAAATTTGAAGAGAACCATGCTAAGACACATAGTAGTCAAACTGCAGAGTGCCAAGGACAAGAAAACAGTACTGAAAATTTTAAGAGTAGTTATATACAAGGAAGTCCTAATAGGATTAAGTTCAGATTTCCTATCAGAAACCATGGAGGCCAGAAGGTAGCAGGATGCAATATTTAAAAGTGCTAAAAGATAACAATTTGCGAATATTCTCGCTGTCCTGATTTTGTGATAATCAGAATAGGCTAAACATTTGCTATATTAGAACCCATGCATGTGTCCCCAGACTAGTTTTTCTCCCTAGGTCTGGTTTTTAGAATGCTGGTGATAAACTAAGGTTGATTTATTATATGACCATCCTGTGTGGTAAAAGACTAACTTTGGGTATCTTTGGTCAACCTTTTTTTTTTTACCAGGAGGTCCCGGGGATCGAACCCAGATCCCTCCATATGGGAGACGGATGCCCAACCATTTGAGCCACATCCACCCCCCATCTTTGGTCAACCTTAAGAGATGAAGCTGGGGGACGGATGTGGCTCAGGTGGTTGGGCGTCTGTCTCCCATATGGAGGGACCTGGGTTTGACCCCTGGGACCTACCGGTAAAAAGAAAAAAAAAAAAACACTATAGAAGGCGAGTGAGCCGCCAGGCCCCGCAAACCACGCAGCAAGATGATGACGTAACAGGACAGTGACACAAGGGAGAGCCAAGACAAGATGCACTGAAAAACCAGGAACTAAGGTGGCGCAGGCGGTAGTAGGATGCCTCTCTCCCACATCGGAGGTTCCGAGGATCGAATCCCAGTGAAGACAGAAGGAAAAGGATGAGAAGAGAGGGCAGGAAATGGACACAGAGAGTTGCCCAGCTAATGGACACAGAAAGAGCAAAAATGGGGGTGGGGGAATGGATAAAAGTAAATAGATAAATAAATCCTTAATGTACAGGGGAGGAAGATTTGGACTATCGTTAGTAGTAATGCTTTGATGATACTCTTTCATGATTTGTTAACAAATGTTTCACGACAATGCAGGATGTTTGTGGGAGGGTGATGTTTGGAAGCCCTGTATGATGTTATGCATGTTTGTTTTGTAAGATCACAATGTTTACTGAACACTTATAGTTTATGTATGTTCATGTATGAATGATATACTTCAATAAATTGTTTAAAAATTTTAAAAAATTAAAAAAACCAACCAACCAAACAAACAAAAAAACAATTGCCAGAACTTCTGGGAAGATGGCAGACTAAGACATGGGACTCTCTTCTCTCCCAAAAAAATAGCTAAAGGACAGACAGAAATAGCCTGGAAAAAAATTTCTAGGGTTTGGGACACCAGGGGAAGGCTGGACAACACCCAGAAGAGAGGGGCAAAGGAAAAGAATTGGGATGGCAAAACTATGATTTAAAAGCGGCAGCTGCTACTGCCAGCATCCCACCCTACCCTATAGATATTTATGAATTCTCAGGCTTTGGGGCTGGCAGCTACAGACAAAGAGGGCTCCAGGGATTCACGCCCCCAGGAAAGGGGAGAGAGAGGGACACAACCTAAGGCTGACTCAGCTTTTGACATACAAATTTGGACTGCTGTGTCCCATGAGCCCTTCCAGACTGGGTGGGGCCATGTCATTGTTTCTTGGGAGCCTGCACCGGACTAAAGCGATCCACCCTTTCAATCTCCCACTCTACTAACCACAGGGACAGGATGTTGAAGACACAGAGGGGAGTGGAATTATTTCCTACCCAGGAAAAGGGAGGAAGTTGACAGCAAAGGTTGGAAAACTACCTCAGAGAAAGTTTGAATAATGAGGCTTTTAGCCTCCAGATGGGATCCTCTATCACACTGATCCAGTACCTGTTGCAGCAAACACATTCTGACCTGCTTTGAACTGAGAGGGCTGCCAAAGAGCACCATCTGCTGGTGGAACAAGGAATAGCATGCAAGGAAATTAAAAGTAAATAAGCGAGAGAGAGAGGCTTTTTCGGGCCTTGCAGCCTCCCGACCAAAGCCCTTAGAAGTGCTCTGCAAACCATTACTGCATCCAAGGCCCAGATTTGAGCAACTAACAGGGACAATCCTAAAGACCCAGAACAGGCTGAACCGAGAATCAAAGAAGAGCAGTAACACACAGACTCAAGCCACTAAGTCTCTACAAAAGAGAGACACTGAGCATCTGAGTAAATTCACCATCCTAATCAGGTGCCTAGACATCAGCAAAAAATTATAAGCCATATTAAGAAAATGGAAGAAATGGCCCAAGAAAAGGAATATATCAAAGCCCCAGAAGAGACAGAAGAGACTGAGGATTTGAGACAACTAATCAATGAGATGCATACAAATTTTCAAAATCAAATTAATGAGTGGAAAGACAATATGGCTAAAGAGATAAACGACATCAAGAAGACACTAGGCAAGCATAAAGAAGAATTTGAAAACCTGAATAGAAAAGTAACAGAGCTCATGGGAATGAAAGACATGATAAGTGAGATAAAAAACACATTAGACGGAAGCGGCTGTGGCTCGATCAGTAGGGCTCCCGTTTACCATATGGGAGGCCCCGGGTTCGGTTCCCGGGGCCTCCTGGTGAGGGCAGGCCCGCCCACACAGCGTGGTTAGCTGACCCAGCGAGCACAAGCAGCAAGGGGGGGATAAATGAATAAATAAATAAAATCTTAAAAAAAAAAAACACATTAGCTGGGCAGCGGCTGTGGCTCAATCAGTGGGGCTCCCGTTTACCATATGGGAGGCCCCGGGTTCGGTTCCTGGGGCCTCCTGGTGGGGGCGGGCCTGCCCGTGCGGCGTGGTTGGCTGACCCAGCGAGCGCAGGCAGCAAGGGGGGGATAAATGAATAAATAAATAAAATCTTTATTTAAAAAAAAAAAAAAAAAAAAAAAACACATTAGAGGCACACAGCAGCAGACCCAAAATGATAGAAGAAAAAATAAGATACCAAAAACAGAATAGCTGAAATTAAAAAGAGAAAATAATGGGAAAAATTTAGCAGGGCCTCAGGGAGTTGAGTGAAAACACGAAACACAACAACATACGTTTCATGAGTTCCAGAAGGAGAAGAGAAGGGAAAAGGGGCAGAAACGGTATTTGAAAATTTCCGAACTCTCACGAAAGAAATGAACTTACATGTCCAAGCAGTGCAGCATATCCCAATCAGAATAAGTGCATATAAACCTACTCCAAGACA
Source organism: Tolypeutes matacus (assembly GCA_026826555.1). NCBI lineage: Eukaryota > Metazoa > Chordata > Mammalia > Cingulata > Chlamyphoridae > Tolypeutes > Tolypeutes matacus. Next base: position 7,959,323 of record JAKSZT010054583.1, read on the forward strand.
CATACTACTCAGAATGTCAAATGTCAAAGATAAAGAAAAAATTCTGAGAGCAGCAAGGGAGAGGCAAATGATCACATATAAGGGATGTCAAGTAAGACTTAGTGTGGATTTCTCATCAGAAACCATGGAGGTGAGAAGACAGTGGTATGATACAATTAGAATACTGAAAGAGAAAAACTGCCAGCTGAGAATTCTTTATCCAGCAAAACTGTACTTCAAATATGAAGGTGAGTTTAAAATATTCACAAACAAGCAAAAACTAAGAGTATTCGTAAAAAAGAATCTACCTTTGCAATAAATATTAAAGGTAGCCTTAGAGACTGAAAGAAAAAGATAGGCAAGAGAGTCTTCGAAGAGAGTAGGGAAGACAAGAATAACAGAGGGGATAATCAAAAGAGTGAAAAGACAGAAGAAAATAAGATATGACACATAAAAACCAAAGAATAAAATTGTGGAAGTAAATAATGCATTTTCAGTAATATCATTGAATGTGAATGGATTAAACTCCTCCCCAATCAAAATATACAGAATGGATAAAAAAACATGAGCCTGAAAGAAGAAAAAGGAAAAACAACAACAAAACAACAAAAAACACACAGGCCATCCATATGCTGCCTACAAGAGACTCACCTTATACCCAAGTATACAAATCAGCTGAATGTGAAACGCTGGAAAAAGATACTCCACACAAACAGTAACCAAAAAAGAGGAGGGGTAGCTATACTAATTTTGGACAAAACAGACTTTAAATGCAAAAGAAGTTATGAGATACAAAAGGTCATTATAGGGAAGCGGCTGTGGCTCAATCAGTAGGGCTCCCGTTTACCATATGGGAGGCCCCGGGTTCGGTTCCCAGCGAGCACAAGCAGCAGGCGGGGGAGAGATGAATAAATAAATAAAATCTTAAAAAAAAAAAAAAAAAAAAGGTCATTATATATTAATAAAAGGAACAATCCATCAGTAAGAAATCATAGTCATAAATATCTATGCACCTAACCAGGGTGCCCCAAAATACATAAGGCAAGCTCTGGCAAAACTGAAGGGAAAAACAGACATTTCTACAATAATAGTTGGAAACTTCAACAATACCACTCACATCATCAGATAGAACAACTAGACAGAAGATCAACAAGGAAACTGAGAACATGAACAATAAGATAAATGAGCTAGACAAAACAGACATATACATAACTTTGCATCCAAACTAAAGTGGGTTATACATTATTCTCAAGTGTCCATGGATCTTTCTCAAGGATAGACCACATGCTTCCATGTATGAAGTCCTGTGTTCAGGACTGGTACCTCCTAAAAATAAATAAATGAATAAATAAATGAATAAAATAAATAAATAAATAAGTAAATGGAGAAGAAGAAAGAGCTAAAGTCAAAGATCTAAGTGAACAACAGCAGAACTAGAAATAGAACAGCAAGCTATTTCCAAAGCAAGCAGAAATAAAGAAATAATAAAGATTAGAATATAAATAAATAAAATTGAGAACAAAAAAAACAATAGAGAAAACCAACAAAACCAAAAGCTGGTTCTTTGAGAAGATCAATAAAATTGACAAATCCTTAGCTAGACTAACAAAGAAAAAAACAGAAGACACAAATAAATTAAATCAGAAATCAAAGGGGAGAATTTACGACTGACCCAACAGAAATAAAAAGGATCATAAGAGGATAATATGAGAAACTATGCCAACAAATTAGACAACCTAGATGAAATGGACAAATTCCTAGAAACGCACACAACCTACATTGACGCTACAAGAAATATAAGAACTTAACAACCAATCACATTTAAAGAGATTAAATCAGTCATCAAAAATCTTCCAACAAAGCAAAGTCCAGGACCAGATGGCTGCACAGGTGAATTCTACCGACGATTTCCAGAAGAATTACACCAATCCTATTTAAACTCTTCCAAAAAATTGAAGAGGAGGGAAAATTACCAAATACATTTTATGAAGCCAACATCATCCTAATACCATAGCCAGATAAAGACATTACAAGAAAAGAAAATTACAGACCAATCTCTCTCATGAACATAGAAACAAAAATTCTCAACAAAATACTTGCAAATAGAATTCAACACCATATAAAATGACATATACACCATGATCAAAGGGAAATTATTCCTGATGTACAAGACTGGTTCAGCATAAGAAAATCAATTAATATAATACAACATATTAACAAACTGAAGGAAAAAACCTGTATGTTCCTCTATATCGATACAAAAGAGGAATTCAAAAAGATCCAGCATCCTTTCTTAATAAAAAACTTCGAAAGATAGGAATAAAAGGAAAATTATTCAATATGATAAAGGGCATATATGGAAAACTCACAGCCAACATTGTACTCAATGGAGACAGATTGAAAGTGTTCCTTCTACAAGACAAGGATGCCCACTGTCACCACTGCTATTCAACATTGTGTCAGAAGTTCTAGCTAGAGCAATTACACAAGGAAAAAAATAAATAAATAAAAGGTACCCAAATAGGAAAAGAAGAAATAAAACTCACTATCTGCAGATGATATGATCCTATATTTAGAAAATTCTGAACTGTCTATGACAAAGCTACTTTAGAAAAGTAGCAGGATATAAGATCAACATGCAAAATTTGGTAACGTTTCTGTACATTCTGTTAGATGTTCTGTACTGAACAATGTGAGGAGGAAATCAGGAAAAAGATTCCCATTTACAATAGCAACAGAAAGACTCAAATACCTAGGAATCAATTAAAAAAAAAGAAGTACAGGATCTATATGTAGAAAACTTTTAGAACAATGCTAAAAGAAATCAATGAAGACTTAAACAACTGGAAAGACATTCTGCATTAATCTATCATTAGATTAAATATCATGAAGATGTCAATCCTACCTGAACTGATTTATAGACTCAATGCAATACCAATCAAAATTCCCACAGCCTACTTTACAGAATTAGAAAAGGCAATTAAAACTTCATTTGGAAGGGAGAATGCTCCCAAATAGCCGAAAGTATTTAAAAAAGAAGAGCCATGTGGGAGGAATTTCACTACCTGACCCTGAAACATATTACAAAGCTACTGTGGTCAAAACAGCATGGTATTGGCACAAAAATAGACATATCGATCAGTGGAACAGAACTGAGAGTCCAGAAATAAACCCTCACCTCTATAGCCAACTCGTTTTTGACAAACCTACCAAAGCCATGTTAATGGGACAAAATAGTTTCTTCAACAAATGGTGCTGGGAGAACTGGATATCCATAACCAAAAGAATGAAAGAGGACCCTTATCTCACTCCCTATACAAGAATCAACTCAAAATGGATCAAAGACCTAAATATAACAGCCAGCACCATAAAACTACTAGAAGAAAATGTAGGGAAACATCTTAAAGATCTTGTGGTAGGTAGTGGTTTCTTGGACCTTACACCCAAAACATGAGCAACAAAAGAAACAAAAGAAACCACAAAAGAAAACATAAATAAATGGGACCTCCTCAAAATTAAACACTTGCACCTCACAGGACTTTGTCAAAAGGGTGAAAAGGCAGCTGACTCAATGGGAGAAAAAACTTGGAAATCACATATCTGATAAGGGTTTACTATCCATGATATATAAAGAGATGCTACATCTCAACAATAAAAAGACAAACGACTCAAAAAATGGGCAAACAACTTGAGTAGACATTTGTCCAAAGAAGAAATACAAATGGCAAAAAAACATATTTAAAAATGTTCAATATCACTAGTGATTAAGGAAACGGATATCAAAGCTACAATGAGATATCTTTTCACACCTATCAGAATGGCCACTATTAAAAAGACAGAGAACTACAAGTGTTGGAGGCGATGTGGAGAGACAGGAACACTTACTCACTGTTGGTGGGAATGTAGAATTGTACAGCCACTGTGGAGGACTGTTTGGCATTTCCTAAAGAAGCTGAATATAGACTTGCCACGTGATGCGGCAATACCACTACCGGGTATATACCCAGAAGAACTAAGAGCAGTGACATGAACAGACATCTGCATACCAATCTTCATAGCAGTGTTATTCATGTTTACCAAAAGATGGAAACAACCCAGGTGTCCATCAACCATTGAATGGATAAAGAAAATGTGGTGTATTCACACAATTGAATATTATGCGGCTGTAAGAAGAAATGAGATCATAAAGCATATATGACAATACGATGTACCTGGGGGTCATTATGTTGAATGAAGCAAGTCAGACACAAAAGAACAAATACTGTATGACTGTGCTACTATGAACTAAATATATTGTATAATATCATGGAGTTAATAACTTGAATATAGCTCACTAGAAAATAGAATGAGGTTAGAGATTGGAAAGCTCTGGGTTAACCTGTACTGAATTGATAAAAACGATGTATGTTAATTTTTGGAAATGAATAGAAAAGGTGAAAGCCCAACATAATGTCTGTAACTAGCAGTATTATTATGTGGTATGACAGTAAGTTAAAGGCAAAGTCTAAGGGCCAGTATATTTCTAAAAGGAAAGCTAAAAATGTAACATGGGAATGTATAGCATAGTAATGCCGCATGTGAAATATGAATATGGGTAACATTGCATATATAGGACCATTTTTCTTTGAAAGTGAACTAAAATATATTAATATTACAAGATGTTAATATCAGACAAAAAAAATCATTATCTAAGTGAAAGAAACCAGACACAAAGTACTACACATTGTATGATTCCATTTATAGAAAATAAAACTATAAATCAGTTTATAAAGATCAAATTAGATTTAGTGGTTATGTAAGACTCGGGAAAGATAGAGGGATTGTGAGGTGACTTCTAAGGGGTGTGGAGTTTTTCTTTTTGGAGTAATAGAATTGCTCTAAAATCTTTTGTGGTGATGAATGCACAACGTTGTGTTTATACTAAAAGCCACTGATTATACACTTTGGATAGATCATATGGTGTATGAATCTATCTCAATAAAACCGTTTAAACATAAGTAAATAAATAAATGTGTAAGAATAGCCAGCTGTGTATGGCAGGGGAAGCATACAGAGACTGAGAAGTGAAGAATTTTCTTATTTGTTTTTCTTTTTTTTGTTTATTATATTATTATTGAAATAATGAAAATGTTCTAATAATGACTGAAGTAATGAATGCATAACTATGTGAGTATACTAATAACCATTGGTATACAAATTGCCAAACAAGCATTTTATATCAGGCAAGGTTGTCTTTCAAAAATGAGGCAGAAATTAAGACATTCCAGAGAAACAAAAGCTGGAGTTTAACACAAGAAGAACCACCCTACCAGCAATGCTAAAGGGAGTTCTTCTGACTAAAAGGACACTAGACACTGGATCAAAGTGGCAGAAATAAATAAAACCTCTGGTAAAGGTAACCATATGTCTAATTATAAATACCAGTACTACTGTATTGCATTTTTTGGTATGTGATTTCATTTTTTACTTCTTACAGGTTCTAAAATGCAAATGCAGAAAAAGTCATGATAAACCCATGGTTTTGTATGTACAATTTATAATGTTATAATTTGTAACAAGTACAAAAAAAGGTGAGGGGATAGTGAGGTATACGAGCAGTATGTGTGTACACTATTGAAGTTACACTGGTATCGAATCAAACGTGAATGTTATACATTTAGGATATTAAATATAAGCCCCATGGTAACCACAAAGAAAGTACATGAAAACTATATATGGGGAGTGGATGTGGCTCAAGCAGATGAGTGCCTGCTTCCCACATGGGAGGTCCCAGGTTTAACCCCCAGTGCCTCCTAAAAACAACAACAACAACAACAACAACAAACAAAAAACAAACAAATGAAAAAACTAACTCAGGGGAGCAGATGTGGCTCAGTGGTTGAGCACCAGCTTTCTGCATATAAGGTCCTAGCCCGGTACCTCAAAAAATTATATCTATACATAAATATATAAATAAAGAAATGAGAACGGACTCAAAATGGTAGAATACAAAGAACCAAATAAATACGGAAGTGAAGAAGGTTTCTATATACTACTAAAAGGGTCACTACAACAAGAGATCATAACAATTATAAATACATATGCACCTAATGGCAGACTGTCAAAATCTATTAATTAAATGTTAACACATTTGAAGGGAGAAATAGACAGTTCTATATAAACAGTAGGAGACTTAAATAGACCACTTTCAATAATGGATAGAACATCTAGATAGAAGATCAAAAGGAAATAAAAGACTTGAAAGATTCTATAAACCAACTAGACCTAACAAACATATAGAACACTTCACCCAACAACAGCAAAATACACGCTCTTCTTTAGTTGCACATGGATCATTCTCCACGACAGACCACTTGTTAGGTCATAAAACAAGTCTCAATAAATTCAAAAATATTGACATCATACACTGTACTTTCTCTGACCACAGAGGAATGAAGCTAGAAACTAATAACAGAGAGAAATGGAAAATTCAAATTTAATGAACACCCACCTAAAACCAATGGATCACAAGAATAAATCACAAAGAAAATTAGGAAATATCTTGAGACAAATGAAAACAAAAACAAAACAGATCAAAACTTATGGGATAGGGAAGCGGCTGTGGCTCAATCAGTGGGGCTCCCGTTTACCATATGGGAGGCCCCGGGTTCGGTTCCCGGGGCCTCCTGGTGAAGGCAAGCCCGCCTGCACGGCGTGGTTAGCTGACCCAGCGAGCACAAGCAGCAAGGGGGGGGATAAATGAATAAATAAATAAAATCTTAAAAAAAAAAAAAAAAAAAAACTTATGGGATTCAGCAAAGGCAGTGCTGGGGGTGAGGGTTGGGGGGAGAGTTATAGCATTGAAAAAGAACAAAGATCTCAAATTAGAGACCTAACTTCACAACTGGAACATCTAGAAAAAGAAGAGTAAACCAAACTCAAAAGTAGCAGAAGGAAGGAAACAAGGATTAGAGTGGAAATTAATGAAACAGAGGAAAAAAACAAACAAGAGAATCAATGAAACCAAAGGTTGGTTCTCTGAAAAGATCAATAAAATTAAAAAACCTTTAGTTAGACTGACAAAAAAAGAGATAGATGTAAACAACTAAAATAAGAAATGAAATGTAGGCCATAACTACCAACCTAACAGAAATAAAAGGGATTATAAGAGGATACTATGAACCACTGTACATCATCAAATTAGATAATTTAGATGAAATGGACAAATTCAAGAAACATACAAACTATCTATACTGACTTAAGAAAGAGACGACCTCAACAGACCAATAACTAGTAAATAGTTTGAATCAGTAATCAAAAACCTGTCAACATGGAGGCAGATGTGGCTCAAGCAGTTGAGCGCCCACCTCCCATATGGGAGGTCCTGGATTCAGTACCCAGTGCCTCCTAAAGACAAAACAGACAACGAGTGCAAACAACAAGCAAGGAGATGAGGGAGCCATGGGGGGGGGGAGGGGGAGGGATGGCCCTGTCAAGAAAGAAAAGCCCAGAACCAGATGGTTTCACTGGTGAATCTTACCAAACATTCACGAAGAATTAACACCAATCCTGCTCAAACTTCTCCAAAAAAAATGAAGAGGAGGGAATACTCCCTAATTCACCTATGAGGCTAACATCACTCTCATACCACAGCCAGATAAAATACCACAAGAAAATAAAGACTAATATCCCATGAATATAGATTAAAAATTTCTCAACAAAATACCAGCAAACTAATTACAACAGCATATCAAAAGAATTATAAATTATGATTGAGTCAGACTTATTCCAAGTATACAAGGGTGGTTCAACATAAGTAAATCAATTAATTATGAATGGTAAAAAACATGATCATCTCAATTAACAGAGAAAAGATATTTGACAAAATCCAGTACCCTTTCTTGATAAAAACACTTAGAAAACTGGGTGTGGATGTGGCTCAAGTGGTTGAGTGTCTTAGAAGAAAATATAGGAGAATATCTTTAGGGCTTTGTACTAGGCAATCACTTCTATTTACACCAAAAACATAAGCTACAAGAGAAAAAAATAGATAAACTGGACTTCATCAAAATAAAAAACTTTTGCATAACAAAGAACATTATCACAGTGAAAAGGCAACCTACAGAATGGGAGGAAATATTTGGACATCATATATCTAATAAGAGTTTAATATCCAGAATATATAATGAACTCCTATAACTCAACAACAAAAAGACAAGCAACCCAATTGAAAAATGGGCAAAAGACTTGAACAGACATTTCTCAAAAATATATATACAAATGACCAAAAAGCAATGGAAAGATGCTCAACATCATTAGCCACTAGGGAAATGGAAATCAAAACCACAATGAGGGAGTAGATGTAGCTCAGTGGTTGAGTGCCTGCTTCCTATGTGTGAGGTCCCAGGTTCAATCCCCAAAGCCTTCTTTAAAAAAAAAAAAACAAAAAACCACACACACACAATGAGATACCATGTCACACCTATAACAGTGGCTATTATTTTTTAAAAAGGAGGGCAGATAAGTGCTGGTAAGGATGTGGAGAAATAGGAACCTCTGTACATTGTTGGTAGGAATGTAAATTGGCATGGCCACTGTGGGAGACAGTTTTGGATAGTTTGGTGGTTCCTCAGAAAGTAAAATATAGGATTACCTTCTGGGCCTGCAATTACATTTCTAGGTATATACTCAAAAGAACTAAAAATACAACAGATGATAAACAAAATGTGGTATATACATATGATGGAATATTACACAGCCATGAAAATGAACAAAGTTCTGATACATGTGACAACATGAATGAACCTTGAAGGTATCATGTTGAGTGAAATAAGTCAGACAAAAAGGACAACTATTGTATAATCTCACTGATACGAAATAATTGATATGAGCAAATTCATAGAAACAGTAGAATACAGTTTACCAGGGGCTGGGGAAGGGGTAGCGAACGGGGAGTTAAAGCTTAATTGGTACAGAATTTCTGTTGCAGGTGATGGAAAAGTTTTGGTAATGGAGAATGGTGATAGTAGCACAGTGCTGTGGATGTAATGAACAGCCCTGAATTACACATTTGTGGTTGTATATGTTACTAGAATAAAATTTTTTTAAAAACACCACAGGACTGAACAACACAGTGAGATCTAATGTAAACCATGGACTGTAGTTAATAGTACAATTATATAGAAAATCCTGAAAAATTTACAATAAAATTACTAGAGTTAAAAAACAAATTCTGGAAGGTGGCAAGGTAAAAGATCAACCACAATAATTAGTAGTGTTTCTATATACCAATAATGAACAATCTGAAGAGAAAATCAAGAAAATATTCTATTTACAATTGCAATGAATAGAATCAAATACTTAGGAATAAGTCTAACCAAGGGTATAAAGGACTTATACACAGAAAACTACAAAACACTGCTAAAAGAAATTAATGAAGACCTAAATAAATGAAAGGATATTCCGTGTTCATGTATTGAAAGACTAAATACTGGTAGGATGTCAATTCCACCCAAAGCGATTTACAGATTCAACACATTCCCAACCAAAATTCCAAAAGTCTTCTTTGCAGAAATGGAAACTAAATTTACATGGAAGAGAGCAGAGGTGGCTCAGGTGATGGGGTGCCTCCCTCCTACCTGAGAGGTACTGGATTCGGTTCCTGGTTCCTCCTGAAAAGACCAGCACACAACAAGCAGACACAGCAAATACAAACAATGAGGGGGTGGGGAGAAATAAATAAATAAAATAAGTCTTAAAAAAAAAATTACATGGAAGGGGAGAGGCCCTAAATGGGGAAAAAACATCTTGAAAAAGAAAATGAAGTTGAAGGTTCACACTTTTCAATTTTAAAACTTATTACAAACCTACAGCAATCAAAACAGCATGGTACTATATGACTAATAGGTCATGGAATCAATATGAGTGTTCAGAAATAAACTCTCACATCTATAGCCAACTGATTTTTGACAAAAGTGCCAAGACCACTCAATGGGGAAAGAATAGTCTCTTCAACAAATAGTGCCTGAAAAACTGGATATCCATATGCAAAAGAATGAACGCGGGCCCATTCAAACAATATACAAAAATTAACTCAAAGTGGATGAGAGACAATATAAGAACCAAAACTATAAAACTTCTAGAAGAAAACATAGGGAACCATCTTTGGGACCTTGTATTAAGCAATGGTTTCTTAGACTTTACAAAAAAAGCACAAGCAACAAAAGCAAAAAGAAATAAATAGGACTTCATCAAAATTAAAACTTTTGGGCATGAGAGAACTTCATCATGAAAATGAAAAGACAACCTGGAGAATGAGAGAAAATATTTGGAAAACACATATCCAATAAGGGTTTGATATGCAGAATATATAAAGAAATCCTACAACTCAATGACAGAAAGACAAGTAATCAAATTTAAAAATGAGCAAAAATACATGAATAGACATTTCTCCAAAGAAGATCTACAAATGGCCAAAAGCACCTGAAAAGATCCTCAACATCATTAGCCACCCTAGAAATGCAAATCAAAAGCATAACGAGATATCATTTCATATCCAACTAGAACGGCTACTATTAAAAAAACAGAAAATTACAAGTGTTAGAGAGGCTATGGAGAAATAGGAACACTCATTCATTGTTGGTGGGAAAACAGTTTGGTTGTTCCTCAGAAGAATTAACATATGACCTAGCAACCCCACTTCTAGGTCTATACCCAAAAGAACTAAAAGCAGGGAGTCAAACTAGATATTTGCACACCTATGTTTATAGTGGAATTACTTACAATTGCCAAAAGATGGAAGCAACACAAATGTCCATCAACAGATGAATGGATAAATAAAATGTAATGTATACATACAATGGAATATTATTCAGCCGTGAAAAGGAATGAAATTCTGATTCATATGATTACATGGACAAATCTTGAAGACATCATGTTGTATGAAATAAGCCAGACATAAAAGGTCAAATATACGATCTCACTGATAGGAAACAATTAGAAAAAGGAAATTCATGGAGTCAGGGTGGGGGCAGGAAATGAGGAGTTAATGCTTAAATTATAGAGTTTCTACTTGGATTGCTGGAAAAGTTTTGGTAATGGATGGTGGTGATGGTAGCACAACAATGTGAACAAAATTAACAGAACTGAATTATATGTTTGAATGTGGTTAAAAGGGGAAATTTTGGGTTAAATATGTTACTAAAAAAAATAATTTAAAAAACACCAAAAAGGAATGTATAACACAAACAGAGAACCCTATTATAAACCATGGACTGTAGTTAATTATAGTAATATTCTTTCCTCAGTTATAACAAATATACCACACTAGTGCAAGGTGTTAATAATGGGAAGGGATATATGGTAACTCTATTTTCTGCATGATTTTCCTGTAATCCTACAACTTTTTCTAGTTAAAAACAAAAACAAAAAATACAGGACTCTACAACACTGAACAACCTGTATAAACAGTAAACCCCAAAGTAAACTATGGACTATAGTTAATAGTACAAGTATAATAATAACATTCTTTCAACAACTGTAACAAAAATACACTAATGCAAAGTGTTAATAATAGGGAAAACAGTGTGGGGAGGTATGTAGGAACTCTGCATTTTCTGAAAACCTACAACTTCTCTAATAAAAGAAAAAAAGATTTTTAAAAAAGACCGGGAAGCGGCTGAGGCTCAATCAGTAGGGCTCCCGTTTACCATATGGGAGGCCCCGGGTTTGGTTCCCGGGGCCTCCTGGTGAAGGCAAGTCCGCCCGCACGGCGTGGTTAGCTGACCCAGCGAGCACAAGCAGCAAGGGGGGGATAAATGAATAAATAAATAAAAATCTTAAAAAAAAAAAAAAAAGGAAGACCATGTCAGTCATCTACTTTGGAGAAAGCATTTAAAAATACTGTAAAATTGACAGGAGATTTAAAAAGAAGAGAACTGATTATTAATGAAAATATTTATTTAAGGGAAGGAGAATAGGATTAAAGAGAGGAGAAATTAGTTGCAAAAGAAGAATGACTGTATTTTTGATGTAACATTTATGTAATCTAAAGCTTCTTTCAAAATAAAAATAGAGAAAAAAAAAGAATGAGAGTCCACAAATGATAAAAGAATTAAGTATTTTTAAATGGATATCAAGGATATCTACTAATACCCCATCATGTTAGCTTCACAAGGGCAGTAACTGTGAAAGCCTGAGAAGTGTTTTTTGGTACTTTAGAAAGTATACTTTAAAAAATAGTTCTCATCACCATCATATGAATGGACACCTTTCAAGGTTAACATTATTCTGAACTCAGAAGACAAGCACTCCCTACAAAAGTTATAGGTAGGTGTGGTAGGGATATAACAGACAAAAGAATCCTTCCTTCCTCTCATTGTCACCACTAAATAATGTAATTTCCATTAACATTTCTTACTAAATATCCAGCCTCTGATGGGCCTAGGGAATGGAAAATATGTCCTGATAAATGCTGCCTCTGTAAGGGATTTCACTGAGGTAACTAACTGCCACGCCAAATAGCAAAAATTCAACTCATATCCTACTCATTGCTGCCCCCTAGAAGGTTTTGCGTATTTTACAATGGCTACAATCAAATTAGAATAACTGACTCCCCTCCCCACCTTCAGCAGTGGCAGGCAAAATGGCAAGAAACCATAGATTAATGGCTCCATATCAAAAACACCTGATCAGTGGACATTTTTTACTGGCCTTGATTTTTATTTTTTCTTTTGATTTGGAGAGCTCTTTTTTTTTCTATTATTTGATCCAATATTGTAATAATATCATCAAAGAAGCAAGCATTGTTTTTCCTAAATCAAGAACTGTGCCCTCTTTACCATTCTTGGTCAAAGAGGTTATTCAGAGAGTGATGAGCTTCTGATACCTTTATTTTATAAAGTGGCCATGAGAAAGAGAATAGGGCTAGTCCAGTTAGTCCTGGAGAAAATCAGCAATCCAACTAGATACATGGCCCCAAAGTTCTATATACCAATCTTAAGACAGGCCAATTTAGATTCTGAGGCACTGTGGTATGATAAGACCGAATGCCTGGGTCTGAATCCTAGCTCTGCTACTTAGTAGCTATGTGACCTTGCAAGTCTCTTAATTTTTCTATGCTTTGTTTCTTCATCTATAAAATGCAGTTGTAAAACTGTAGCATTTACCTCCAAGGGTGGTGGTGTGGATTACATGAGTAAAACACATAAAAGATTTAGAGTAGTACCCAGCATGAGGTAAATACTCAATAGCCGTTAGCCAATATGTTATTTGGGAGGTCCTAAGTTTATGAGAACAGGATATGGGTACCTACAACATCTAGTGTTTACTAAACCAAGAACCTAAAAATCTTTCGCAGCTGTGAAGCTTGAGTATGCCAAGATCATACAGGGATGCTCCTAGTAAGCCCAGGAAAGGAGGTATTTAGGAAAAGATACCCAATCCAGTTCTCTTTTTTTACTGTGAAAATATTTTTTTAAAATAAAACAGGTCCCTTGGGAGGCGGCTGTGGCTCAATCAGTAGGGCTCCCATTTGCCATGTGGGAGGCCCCGGGTTCGGTTCCCGGGGCCTCCTGGTGGGGGCGGGCCCGCCCGCACGGCGTGGTTGGCTGGCCCGGCGAGTACAAGCAGCAAGGGGGGGGGGATAAATGAATAAATAAATAAAATCTTTTTTAAAAAATTAAATAAATAAAACAGGTCCCTAAATGTTTAGAAAGAGGACAGATCAGATTAGTGTAATTAGTATACTTAAGAAAAAAGTGGGAGTGGAGAAGCACAATTTCTTTTCCCCCAATACATCAAATATTTAAAAATAATTCAACTTTTTCAATATCAGTTTTTAAAAAATCAGGTATGAACAGAAGGTATTTTAGAAAGCTTATCACTCATAACTTAAGTGACCTAGAACAAGTAGAGGTAGAAAGGGCAGTAGAAATGGATTCCTATATAGAAACTCCAAAGTATTCCTTCATGCTGCAACATGGTCAACTAGTAAATATTTGCTCAGAAGATGTCAACTGCCGGGTGGGTGTCTTAGAAAGAGTGAGAATACCAGTAAATAAATGTCTTCTCCCCTTTGCTGTCCAAATCTTTAACACAAGAAAAGGTAAATTCAGTGGTTCTCAGACTTTAAAGTACATAAAAATTACCTGAGATGTCTGTCAAAAATGCTTATCTCTACCACACTCCCTTATACTTATTCAGGAGAATGGAGAGAATGGAGTGACAGAGGTGATTCTGCTGCAGGTCATCCAAAAATCACACTTTGAGAAACAGTGTACTAATGCCTAGATTTAGTTTCCACTTGTTGTTCACTTACTATTTGCATACAAAAGTGAGTGCAAGATTACCTCATCATTGAGCCAGTTCAGATGGTTTAGCGTTTGAATATCTTTGCGTGTAATGGTTAAGCGGAATGCTTCACTAAGAACTTCATCCTGGTTCCCATTCCGAAATACATTCTTTATTTCTTTCTCCATTTCCTAGGGAACCAAAAGGTGTTAGAGTTCAAAAAAATATGGCTGCAGGCAAACAAGATTTCTTACCAAGCCCCATATCATCCTCAGATTACATTTATCACCAATCAACTGTTTATTTCTGACTAATATTTTGGTTTCTATTCCTTCCTAGTAATCTCCCTAATTATTTCCTTCCATCCCATCTTGTCTTCCCTTTTCTTTTTTAGCACAACATTTAGGCCCTTTTCATGTTATTCCTAGTCTGCAATAACTTTTGCTATCAAATAGAAGGAGAGAAGGAAGAAAGGAAGGAAGGGAGGAAGGGAGGAGAGAGGAAGAGAGGGAGGCAGGGAGGCAACAAATGTGGCAAACATTAAAAGTTGGGAAATCTGGGTATCTGTATAGGTGGTATACTGCGGTTCTCTGTATTGTTTTGTATTACTTTGCAACTTTCCTATAAGTCTGAAGTTATTTCAAAATAAAAAGTTTTAAAAAATGAAGGAAAAAAAGGCACATGAAATGCAAATTTATTAAATGCTTTTTCACCAAAGTCACTAAAAGCTACCAATAATTATTTCACCAATTCTCAATAATCCTTTGTTAATAGAGTTAAGAGCAGTATATAATACAAACGAAAGCAGGAGTATACAGCAAAATTTAAATGCCAGGTGTTCTATTGCTTTTGTTTGAAATTTCTCCAAAGCTTTCTTTCTAATGTAGGAATTTATTTCTTGTTAGTGTAGGAATTTATAGTATGTAACTTACCTCTGTAATTTCAGGAAATTCATCTTCACTATTAGTTAATTTATGACTCTTTTTTTCTGTTTCTTGGGTGACTGTGACTGGGATCTCCTTTTCAAGAGGTACACGAAGATGTAATTCTACTGAATCATGTACTGAATGCTCCTGTTCTTGCAATCTCTGAAAGACAGAACTTCAGAATTAGGGGGGATGAAAGATCTATTTGCTTTATGTACACTGAGTAGTACTGACTGGCTAAACAAAGAAAATATATCACTTATCAATTACAATGCTGTACATAAGTTACAATGCTGTAACTACCATATAATCTTGCAATCACAAAACCTTTGATCCCAAATCCAGACAACCTCATGGAAAAGTTTCAACCTGTGCTATTTTAATCTTATCTCAATTTTTTACCTGGTTTTGAAGCTGTAATGCCAGTGCTTTCTGTTCTTCAATCTGGCGCAATCTCTCCCGTGCTCGAGAGTCATAAACACTAGTTCTAAGAAACAAAAAAGACAGTGACACACATTCAGACCAACCTCTTAACATCAAGCATGCTGTTGATGCAAAGTGAGCATCAAATATAAAACCCACATATAGAAAGTCTAAAATTCTTACACTAACTTATCCCATTTATATTTTAAGACATAAGAGTAAAACCACATGGTGTTATTGAAATTATCTTACAAATGTTACTGAAATGATAAAAAACATTAGTTGACTGCTAAATATGAACAAATGAATTTCAGGGCTATTTATCATCATGTTGATTTTCTCTGAATATGGTTCTAAGATTATGGAGAAAAGGAAGTTTCACTCTGAAAATCCAAAAATGGAAATGAACCCCAAAGGAACAAGAGAAAATACCATTGAGGTTTTAATTCAAATATTGTAGTTATAGGGGGGCGGATGTGGCTCAAATGGTTGGGCGTCCGTCTGCCATATGGAGGGACCTGGGTTCGATCCCCGGGACCTCCCGGTAAAATAAAAAAAAATAAAAAAAAACCAAAACAAAAAAAAACAAATATTGTAGTTATGATCCAAAAGAAGAAATACAGGTTTATTTTAAAAAATTCAACAAGACCAGGGAGTCTAGATAACTCAAAGTCAGTTTTAAAACTTGGAGACTAAAGTTTTCAGTGATTTTACAAACTCCAGAAATATGAATTATTCAATGAATTAGTTTTACTAATACAATAATTAAGGCATTTGTTATAAAGGCATAGCTAACTTTGAAGTATTTTTCCAATTCAATCTGAGTTCAAGAATTGTTATAGAATTACTAAATCTGATGTCCCCAATAGAGTTTTAAATACCCAACAACTTAAAGTATAAATAGGCAATTCTTATTGATAAAAAATCAGCAGAGTGATTGGTGTTTGATTTCTTGTAAGTGAAAATAAAGTGAACAAGAAGGAAAAATGATACCAAAAAAATAACTTACAATTCTTTGATCCATAGCTCTGCCTGGAAAAAAGTAGGGCTACAGGTGGGAAAAGAAAAATGTGACAAATCAGCAGCAGACATAAGAAAATACAAATATTTTCACCAACAAAAGCAACCATTTCAAAGTTCAGCAGAGAAATTAAGTTTAGCCTAGCTCTCTGCTTGTACAAGGAACCAACATTATCTGAAAGAGCACATCACTACTCAAGATAATACAGTAAGCTAGACTATTACCCAAATGGTTCAGATTGAAGAGTTATTAAAGATTTAATTAAATCTTATGGGTTCTTGATATTCTCCTAGTCAGTAGATTTGAATCAAAATGTATTCATCCAAATCATCGTAGATACTGAAAATCCCCACCCAGAGGATAGTCCAGATCAAACAACTAATGAGCCAATGAACAAAAGCAGAGAATGAGCAACATAACTCCATTCCTGAGAGGCCAATTCTACTCTACAGGACTCTTGCTGACAACCGAAGTAATGCCTACCCCAGAGAGTCAGGCATGTTAACTGTCTTAGAGCCTCTTGTTCTTCTCAAACTTCCTTACTTCCTTGCCAACCCCAATTGATGGATATCTCTTAGAAACCAACGGAAGAACAAACACTTTTCCAAAGAAAACTTTTAGATACACAGTATAAAGCATTTGTTATAGAATTACTAAATCTTGGGTCTTTTGGGGCTGTCCCTGATTAGTTCTGTGAACTTGAACAAGTCATTTCACTTCTACAGGCCCTAATTCTGGATTTTAAAATATGGTTATTACAGTCCCTTTTGGTTCTTAAATCTCTACTGTCCTACTGAGGGCAGGAATAAGGGCTCAGAGGCATTCCTTGCTTTTTAGTCTAACTTTTCAGAATTAGTGTTACCAACCATCCTTTTGCTGATTATGCTCTAATAATGACTGAAGTGATGAATGCACAACTATGTGATTATACCAAATACCAATGATTGTACATTTTGGATGAATTGTATGCTTAAAAAGAACAAGTTAGAAGAATGGATTAGAGAATATGGTAGAAGATGGAATGAAGCACAAAATAAGAGACTGGAGGAAGACCAATTAGAAAGTCATGGAAATAGTTCAAAAGACATATGTGAGAGGTCTGACTTGAGGCAGTTTTACTTTTTATGTTACTCTTGGTGAAGAAACTATAAATAGAGGGAAAATAATATGTTAACAATGAACTTATTCCAAAGTTTACCTGGGAGTTGGAGTCTGAGAATCTTTCACTTTGAGCAAAATGACAGAGTCTGATCCTAAAAAGAAACACAACAGCATTTCATTATTAATAAAATTCCACAAAGTTATAGTTTCTAGATGTCTATAGTTTAAACTCCCATAGTTCATTATATTCTATTTCCACAAAATAACATAGTATAAGGACAAAGACGGAACAGAAAGAAAGATAGATCCATTTTCACTGAGTCCGGATATAGGTCTTTGTGAGGTGCATGATTTACAAATAAGACCGTCACTTTGAAATACAAGCATATTTGCTTTTCAGCATCTACTCCTGGGCTGTGCATGTTCCCTGTGATTCCCCTTTCTCTTCCCAGGGAAAAGAACATACCAAGATTTTTTAAAAGCCTTTAGAAATTTCTTAAAAGTCATGAGACTGAATTGGGGTAGGGGGGAGGAGAGAGAGAGAGAGAGAGAAAGGGAGAAAGAAAGGGAGAAAGAAAGGAAGAAAGCAACAGAGGGAGAAAAGAGAAACAGCATTCTAGGAGACACAGTGAAGTCTAAAAAGTATTCTTTTTATCACTCTATCATTTATTTTCTGTATTGAATACTCCTTAAAGGCAGAAACCATGTCCGTTTAAAGACTTATGATTATAAACTCATTTAGAGTATTTACTAAATGGTACAAGGAAAGTAATTAAACAGTGCAATCTAGTATATTTGTTCTAGTTTAGATGTGTATATAAGCATCTGCCACACAAGGAATATTTCTGAGATTAAAAGGTTTGCTAGGGACTTATTTTTTTTTTAAGTGACAGTTCTTAATAAATCACCTCACAAAATTTAATACATGTTTACATGGATATGTGTAGCTTTATAATGATAACATCAAAAATTTTACCCTTGAATGACAATTTTCAGAAAGTGAGGAACAGATTAAAAGGGAAAAAAAAAAAAAAAATCAACCCAAGGAAGGAGATTAGAGTCTTAGACTGGTGTTCCATCTGTCAAAAGTCCCCTGATGTCTAACTACTTAATCTAAAACTTGTATTAATTAAATACCTAAATATATACCCTAAATATATGAAGACGAAAGACACTAAGGAATCAAAGAAACTTAGCACAGAAAAACTGAATATTTTGGCTAGCTTAAAATTAGGTAGAAAACTTTTGTTTCCAAAGCTTGCTGATTATACAAACACACTACAGGTTTCGTAGGTATTGCAGAGTAAATATGTATTAAATACTTACTTGATGTTTCAAATCTCCTAGACCTTTAAAGTACTTAATTTTCATTGTAAAGTACTAGAAACAGAGAAAGTGCTGAAGCAATTGGTCTGAATATACTTTGACTCTAGACTGTACACAGGAAGTGCTGAAGCAATTGGTCTGAATATACTTTGACTCTGGACTGTACACAGGAAGTAAATATTTTAAATAAAATATATCAAATCATTTACATCTCCATGTTAGAAAAAAGTTATTTGTAGGTTTAGTTTACTAATGGTATGGTTAGCTGAATTATATGTACCTAAGGTATCTTATATGTTAATTAAGTTATACATATATTACAGCCTTGCCTGCATTTCACATAGGATCAATATACAGTTAAATGGCTATTAGGATTAAAAATCTATTTATATGATACAATTTTTACCTTCAGATTGTGTATTTGAGGCTGGTAAGTTATCTGGTTGATGTGGAAGAGAGTGATGATGGTGGGACTGAGAGACAGGATCAGAATCTTTGGATCCAAAAGCAACAACATCTGGGGTATAAGATGACAAGGGATATATACTGTGGGACAGTTGTTCCTGGGTAGTTAAAATGCTGGCTGATCCAGATGAAGTATCAGAGCCAATGAGCTGAGCTGCACAAGAGTTTTCATTTCTAAATAGCGGGTCTTTCAAAGTATTCTTATTGGAACTAAGACATCGAGACCTAACAAGAAAAGAATATTGTGTCAATATCAAATAACAAATTGTAGAAATAAATTCACTTTAGGGAAGCGGCTGTGGCTCAACTGGATGGGCTCCCATTTACCATATGGGAGGCCCTGGGTTCGATTCTCAGAGCCTCCTGATGAAGGCGTGATGCGGTGGCCGGAGCAGCAAGATGACACAACAAAGGGAGACAAGCAGACACAGAAAAACGGAAAGCAAATGGACACAATGAGCACAAGCAGCAAGGGGGAGAAAATAAAAATAAATCTTAAAAAAAAAAATCACTTTAAATATGTTTCTGTGACTCACAGGTGTAAAGGAAAATGCGTGGTGGGTTTGGCTACAGTAAACTGTTTCCCTGTGACCATCTGTAGCAGCTGTCTGTAAATCTCTCTTTCTTCTTCTTGAACTGTCTATAAAAGAAAAAAAAAAACTTAAACGCATGCAATGAGGCAAGTATTTCCCAAAGTAGCATTTAAACTCCTAGAGGTTCTGCCAAAGTTCAAGCACAGTCATAAAGCTAATTAAGAATTATGGTACATTAAGGATATTCTAGAAAATTATAAATGTGTATAAGAGGAGTAACTACCAGATACTATATTTTGGAAAATTATGGGATATATACATAAACAGTGCAAAGAAACTACAGGATATCAAATCAGAAGGCTAATAAGCAATGATTTTTGAATTATATGATAAAGAGCTCCAGAAATAAAATGTTTGAGGACCTCTAAATTAGTACTTCAGCAAATTCCTTGATTCCTGATACCTGGGAAAAATCACAAGGAAGTAACCAGTGTAGGTAAGATCAGTTAGAGTGGGATATCTTGCTAACAGGTTTCTACTCAAATCCAATTTTTAACAATACAGGTATATTCCAGAGGTGGTGTTTTCAAATTTATTTACTTTACTGTTCTATAAGTCCCAATACTAAATTTAGGAAAAACCACACTGCTCACAACATTTATTCATTCATTTATGGACTTGAACACCTACTATGCTCCAATCACTAAAGCTAGAGCACTGAATAAAATAAAATTCCTGCCCTGTGGAGCTTACATTACAGTTACAGACTGGCAAGCAAAAAACTAGTCAGGTAATATGAAGAAAGTTAAAAGATAAGGAAATAGAAAGTGATGGGTGGAGGGGAGGAATAGGAAAGGTCTTTCTAAAAAGGTACTATTTTAGCAGAAACCTGAATCAAGGGAGGAAATAATTCATGGAAATACACAAAGTTATATTTCAGGTAGAAGATAGCAAATACAAAGGCCCTGAGACAGGAATGGGCTTGATGTATCTAAGGAATAGTAAGATTAGTGTGAATTAGGAGAAGAATAGTAAGAAATGAGGCCAGCTGGCAGAGAACCAGATTACCAGGGACTTGTAACCATGGTAAAGCTGTACAGATCCCCTGAAGCAATGGACTGTGATTACCAAGTAATATGCCCCAATAATTTTTAAAATCTTATATACTGTTTAATACAACCACCAACCTTCACAAAATAATTTTAAGACTTTGTGCCAGAGCTAGAAGCATCTTTGTACTGTGAATTTCAATATCCACATAAGCACTTTATTCAATTACAAATACTTGTTAAAAACAAAATGGGGAGCGGAGGTGGCTCAAGCCATTGGGTACCTCCCTCCCACATGGGAGGTCATGGGTTCAGTTCCCAGTGCCTCCTAAAAAAAAAAAAGAAGATGAGCACACAATGAAGAGACACAGAGAGCAGACAGTGAGCGCAAACAACGGGGGTGGGGTGGGGATAAATAAAAAAATCTTTTAAAAAATGAAACAATTACCTATACAAAGGCAAATTAGACAAGGTAAGATTCTTCTTCTTGAATCATTTTTTTTCTACATAGCAAACTTCATTTACATTGTCAGTATAATGTTACCAATCTAATAAAATAAACCCTGCACTGTGGAGTATGACAACTCCATATGGGAAAGAGTTAACCTTAAACCTGAATAGTTGAGGGAAGTGGATGTGGCTCAAGTTATTGAGCTCCCACCTACCACATGGGAGGCCCAGGTTCGGTTTCCAGTGCCTCCTAAAGAAGATGAGCTGGCACAGCGAACTGACGCTACAAGAGACACATGGGGGAAAATATAATGAGAGACACAACAAAGCAGAAGTGGAGGTTAGGTGCCTCCTTCACACATGGGAGGTCCCAGGTTTGGTTCCCAGTGCCTCCTAAAAAAAATAAAAAAGACCAGCACACAACAAACAGACACAGCAAATGCAAATAATGAGGGAGTGGAGAGAGACAAATAAATAAATTAAAAAAAAAAAAAAAAAACAACCACGAACAAACAAAAAAACCCTGAATAGCTGAGTGATAAGAAAAGGAAGAACTAGTTGAGCACTGGTGGAAGAACGGACCCAAAAGACAAAGAAACTTCCAACGTTCTACATGAAAAAATAAAACCCATATTTTATTCCTTAACATTAATATTGTACCCAAGGTGATGGTGGTCCCCTTTGGCAGTGTTTGTAGAGACTGTCTATGGTGTTGGGTATGGTTTTGGTAACCACAATAAAATACATGAAAAATATATTCAGAAAGATGGTTTATGACAAGCCTACCAAGTCCACCTTACTAGAACAAAACAGTCTCTTCAAAAAATGGTGCTGGGAGAACTGGACATCCATAACCAAAAGAATGAAAGAGGACTCCTATCTTGCTCCCTATATAATGGATCAGACCTAAATATAAAAGCTAGGACCATAAAACTACAAGAAGAAAATGTAGGGAAACATCTTCAAGATCTTGTGGTAGATGGGGAGGGGGGGGTTGTCTCTTAAAACTAACACCCAAAGCTCAAGCAACAAAAGGAAAAATAGATAAATGGACCCTCTCGAAATTAAACACTTTTGCACCTCATAGGACTTTGTCAAAAGGGTGAAAAGGCAGCCGAATCATAGAGAGAAAATATTTGAAAATCACATATCCGATAAGGGTTTAATATCCATGATATATAGGGAGATGCTATACAACTCAACAATAAAAAGACAAATGACCCAAGTTAAAAATGGGCAAAAGACTTGAATAGACATTTGTCCAAAGAAGAAATACAAATGGTGAAAAACCACATAAAAAAATGTTCAACATCACCAGCGACTACAGAAATGCAAAGCAAAACTACAATAAGATTTCATTTCACACCTATTAGAATGGCCACTATTAAAAAGACAGAAAACTACAAGTGCTGGAGAGGATGTGGAGAAATGAATGTGTATTCACTGTTGGTGGGAATGTAGAATGGTGCGGTCACAGTGGAGGACCATTCGGAAGTTCCTAAGGAAGCTGAATATAGATGTGACCCAGCAATACCACTTCTAGGTATATACCCAGAAAAACTAAGAGAAGTGACACAGACACCTGCAAGCTGATGTTGAGGCGTTATTCACAATTGCCAAAAGATGGAAACAACCCAGGTATCCATCAACCAATGAATGGATAAACAAATTGTGGTGTATACATACGATGGGATATTATTCAGCTGGAAGAGGAAGTGAAGTTGTGCAGCATTTGACAACATGGATGAACCTAGAGGACATTATGTTGAGTGAAGCAAGACAGACACAAAAGGACAAATACTGTATGAGTGCGCTATTATGAACTAAATATATTGTGTAAACTCATGGAATTAATAACTAGACTATAGGTCACCAGAAAATAAATTGAAGTTAGAGAATGGAAAGCTGAGGTTTAATCTGTACAGAATCGGTAAAAAGGTTGTTCGTAAATCTTTGGAAATGACTAGAAATGGTGAAAGTGCATCATAGTATCTGTAACTAGCAATGCTAATATATGGGTATGATATTGGTTAAAAGGGAAAGTCTAAAGTCCTGTATATTGCCAGAAGGAAAGCTGAAAAATGTAACATAGGACTGTATAGCATAGCAAACCCTCATGTGAAATTTGAATGTGGGTAATATCGTATATTTAACAGTTTTTCTTTGAAACAGAACAAATGTACATTAATGTTACAAGATGTTAACATCATGCAAAAATACAACCAAAAGCAAACCAAGGACAGTAATGTAAAGTAACATATTAATAATTTTCCATTAAGGGCAAAAATTTTAAAAAAGAAATATACTAAGTGAAAGAAACTAGAAAAAAAGGTACTATCCTACATATTGTTTGACTCCATCCATACAAAATATAAATACAAATAAATTAGAGAGACAGAAACAGAGTAGCAGCTATGTATGGCAGCAGAAAGATAGATTGAAAGGTGATTATTAAGGGGTAGAGTTTTTTGTTTGTGTGTTTTTTTTGTTTATTATTATTACTATTGGAGTAATGAAAACACCCTAATATTGATTAAAGTGATGAATGCACAACTCTGTGATTATACCAAATATCACTGATTGTACACTTTGTATGTTTTATGAGTATGTATCAATAAAATTGACAAAATCTTTTTTTTTTATTTTAAAAACAATTTATTGAAGGATATCATTCATACATGAACATACATAAATAATAAGTGTATAGTAAAAGTTGTAAACTTACAAAACAGACATGCATAACATCATACAGGGCTTCTATACATCATCCCACCACAAATAACTTGTATTGTTGCGAAACATTTGTAACAAATTATGAAAGAGCATCATCAAAGCATTACTACTAACTATATAGTCCATGTCTTACATTTGGTGTATTTTTCCCCAAACCCACCCTATTATTTTTTTTGGTTGTTCATAAAATATATTCAGAAAGAAATGATAAGGGACTCAGTATGCTGCAATTAAAAAAAAATGTGGAGGGAAGCGGCTGTGGCTCAATCAGTAGGGCTCCCGTTTACCATATGGGAGGTCCCGGGTTCGGTTCCTGGGGCCTCCTGGTGAAGGCAAGCCCGCCCGCACGGTGTGGTTAGCTGACCCAGCGAGCACAAGCAGCAAGGGGGGGATAGGTGAATAAATAAATAAAATCTTAAAAAAAAAAAAATGTGGAAGTAGGCATTAACCAAAAAATAAAGCCTCAGAAAAGGTAAAAGATTTATAAAGGCAAAATAGCAAAATGGCAGAAGAAAGTCCTGCATTATCAGTAGTCACATTTAAATGTAAATGCATTAAACTCTTCAGTCAACATTGGCAGATGGATAAAAATGTATGACCAAACTACATGCTGTTTACAAAAGCCACACTTTAGATTCAAGGACATAAGTAGGTTGAAAGTATGGAAAAAATATACCATCCAAGTAATATCCAAAAGAGAGCTAGGGTAGCTATACTAATATCAGATAAAATAGACTTAAAGTTAAAAATTGCTACAAGGGACAAAAAGGGTCACTATACACTGACAAAGGGATCAAGAAGATATAATTTTATGCACCTTATATCAGAGGCCCAAAATATATAAGCAAATATTGACAGACTTGGAAAGAGAAATAGATGGTTCTACATTAATAGTAGGAGATTTCAATACATCACTTTCAATAATGAATAGAACATCTAGACAAAAGATTGATAAAAAAAAATAGAAGACCTGGACAATACTGTAAACTGGCTAGACCGAAGAGACATATATAGAACACTTCACCAAACAACAGCAAAATACACAGTCTTCTCTAGTGCACAAGGATCATTCTCCAGGACAGACCATATGTCAGATCACAAAACAATTCTTAATAAATTCAAAAACACTGAAATCATAGTGTATCTTCTCTGATCACAGTGGAATAAAACTAGAAATCAATAACAGGGAGAAATAGAAAATGGATAAATACGTGGAAATTAAGCAATGTACTCTTAAACAACCTATGGGTCACAGAAGAACTCACAAGAGAAATTAGGAAATACCTTGAGGTGAATAAAAATGAAAACACAACATACCAAAACTAATGGAATATAAAGGCAGTGCTGAGAGGTAAATTTATACCTCTAAATGCTTACAACATTACAAAAGAAGAATGATCTCAAATCAGAGACCTTACCTCAAAAGAAAAGGATCTAGAAAAAGAAGAATAAACTAAACACAAATCAAGCAGAAAGAAGGAAATAAAGATTACAGCAAAGATAAATGAGATAGAGAATTAAAAAATAATAGAATCAATAAAACTAAGTTGGTTTTTTTAAAAGATCAATAAAATTGACAAACCTTTAGTTAGCCTGACAAAGAAAAAAGAAAGAGGACACAAAATA
Organism: Tolypeutes matacus; assembly: GCA_026826555.1. Lineage (NCBI taxonomy): Eukaryota > Metazoa > Chordata > Mammalia > Cingulata > Chlamyphoridae > Tolypeutes > Tolypeutes matacus. The sequence goes on from JAKSZT010054583.1 coordinate 7,985,223, forward strand.
ACTGAAATTAGAAATGAAATGAGGACTATCATTACTAACCCCACAGAAATAAAAAGGACTACTAAGAGTGGCTGAATGCCAACAAATTGGATAATGTGGACGAAATGGACAAATTTGGGGAAACACACAACTACCTACACTAACTCAAGAAGAAACAGAAGACTTCAATAAACCAATAAGCAAAGAGATAAAGAGTGTAATAAAAAAACATTCCAACAAAGAAAAGTCCAGGACTAGATGGCTTCAAAGGGGAATTTTACCAAACAGTTGAAGAAGAAGTAACACTTATTTTGCTCAAAGTCTTCCAAAAAATTGAAAAGGAGGGAACACGCCCTAACATTCTGGCCTCACCCTCATACCAAAGCCAAATATAGAAAACACAAGAAAATTACAGACCAATTTCCCTTGTGAATATAGATGCAAAAATCCTCAACAAAATACAAGCAAGCTGAATCCAACAGCACATCAAAATAATTACATATCATGATCAAATGGGATTCATCCCAGGTGCACAAGGTTGGTTTAACATAAGAAAATCAATAAATGTTATAAAGCACATAAACAGAACAAAGGGAAAAAACACATGATCATCTCAATTTATTTAGAAAAGGCATGACAAAATTCGGCACCCTTTTTTTATTTAAAAAATAATAATAATAACACTCAGAAAACTAGGAATTGAACGAAAATTTCTCTACATGGACAGCTTTCCCTTTAAGATCAGGAACAAGACAAGGATGCCTGTTATTGAACATTGCACTGGAAGTTCTAACTAAAGCAATTAGGCAAGAGAAAGAAATAAAAGCCATCCAAAACAGAAAGGAAGAAGTAAAACTTTCCCTATTTGTAGAATACTGATTCTGTATATAGAGAATCCTGGAAAATCCACAACAAAGCTACTAGAACTAATAAATGAATTGAGCAAAGTAGTGGAGTAAAGGACCAACATATATAAGTTAGTAGTGTTTCTATATACTAGTAGTAAACAATCTGAAGAAGAAATCAAGAAAAAAATTCCATTTACAACAGCAACTAAAGAATGAACTATCCAGGGATAAATATAAACAGGGATATAAAGGACTTGCACACAAAAAACTATAAAACATTGGTAAAAGAATCAAAGAAGACAGAAATAAATGGAAGGGCATTTCATGTTTATGGATTGGAAGGCTAAATATTATTAGCATGGCCATTCTACCCAAAGCAATTTACAGATTAAATATAATCCCAATCAAAATTCCAACAGCCTTCTTTGCATAAATGGAAAAGCCAATTATCAAATTTATATGGAAGGGTAAGGTTCCCCAAAGAGCTAAAGCCATCTTGAAAAAGGAGAAAAGATCTTAAAATCTTTTACAAAGCCACAGTAATCAAAAGAGCATCTGGGAAACGGATGTGGCTCAAGAGGTTCGGCGTCCGTCTACCATATGGAGAGACCGGGGTTCAATCCCCGGTACCTCCCGGTAAAAAATTAAAAAAGAGCATGGTATGGGAAGCGGCTGTGGCTCAATCAGTAGGGCTCCCGTTTACCATATGGGAGGTCCCAGGTTCGGTTCCCGGGGCCTCCTGGTGAGGGCAAGCCCACCCGCACGGCGTGGTTGGCTGACCCAGCGAGCACAAGCAGCAAGGGGGGGATAAATGAATAAATAAATAAAATCTTTTTTTTAAAAAAAAAAAAAGAGCATGGTAACTCTTATGGCATAAGAACAAACTATAGATTGATGGATTAAAATTGAGATTCAGAAACCAACCCTCAGATTTATGGCCAATAGATTTTTTGACAAAGGTGTCAAGACCACTCAATGGGGGAAAAAATAATTTCTTCAACAAATGGTGCAGGGAGAACTGGATGTCCATGTGCAAAAGAATTAAGGTGGACCCCTATCACATGATACACACAAAAAATCAACTCAAAATGGATCATACACCTAAATATAAGTCCCAGAACTAGAAAACTCATGGAAGAAAACACAGGGAAGCATCTTCAGGATCTTGTATTGGGCACTGTTTTCCTAGACTTTTTATACCCAAAGCACAGGCAATAAAAGAAAAGGTAGATAAATGGAACCTCATCAAAATTTTAAAACTTATGTGCATCAAAGGACATTATTATGAAACTGAAAAGACAACATACTCAATGAGAGAAAATATTTGCAAATAACATATCCAATAAAGGTTTAGTATCCAGAATATATGAAGAAATCCTACAACTCAGCTATAAAAAGACAAAACCCACTTTAAAAATGGGCAAAAGACAGGGGGTGGATGTGGCTCAAATGGTTGGGCGTCCGTCTGCCATATGGAGGGACCTGGGTTCGATCCCTGGGACCTCCCGGTAAAATAAAAAAATATATATATAGAAGGCACATGGGCTACCAGGCTCTGTGTTCTGGTGAGCTGCCAGGCCCCGGGAGCCATGCAGCAAGATGATGACATAACAGGAGAGAGACGCAGGGGAGAGACAAGACGAGATGCTCTGAAAGCCAGGAACCGAGGTGGCACAGGTGGCAGAACACCTATCTCCTACATCGGAGGTCTCCAGGATCGAATCCTGCTGAAGACTGGAGGAGGAGGATGAGAAGAGATGGCAGGAAACAGATAGAGAGAATTGCCCAGCGAATGGACACAAAACAGCAAATGGGGAACGGGAGGAGGTTAAAATGGATAAAGTAAATAAATAAATCTTAAAAAAAAAAAAAAAAATTGGACAAAAGACGTTAATAGACATTTCGCCAAAGGAGATACATGAATGGCCAAAAAGGACATGAAAAGATGCTCAACATCATTAGCAATTAGAGAAATGCAAATCTAAGCCACAATGAAGTACCATTAACACTCACTAGAATGGCTACTATTAAAAAATGGAGACTAGTATAGACATACGGTATTCTACTATAGACTTATTGTGATAATAGCAATGGAAGAAATTTTGTCACTGATGTGGAGGCAGTGGCCACTGGAGGTTCTAAGGTCAGGGAGAGGTAAAACAGATGTAATTCAGGGGCATTTTGGGGATTGAGAATTGTCCTGAATGACATTGCAGTCACAGATACAGGCCATTATATATCTTGCCATAACCTACAGAATTGTGTGGGAGAGAGTGTAAACTACAATGTAAACTATTATCCATGCTAGTGGCAATGCTCCAAAATATGCTCATCAATTGCAATGAATGTACCATATTAATGAAGGATGTTGTTAATGCGGGTAAATGTGGGCAGTGTTGGGAGCAGGTCATATGGGAATTCCCTATATTTTCTATGTAACATTTATGTAATCTAAATATCTTTTTAAATATAAAAAAATTAAAAATAAATAAAAAATGGAAAATTACAAGTGTTGGAGAGGATATAGAGAAACAGGAACACCCATTTATTGTTGGTGGGAATGTAAAATGGTGCAGCCACTGCAGAAGACAGTTTGGCAGTCCCTCAGAAAGTTAAGTACAGAATTACTGTATGACCTGGCAACCCCACTTCTAGGTATATACCCAAAAGAATTGAAAGCAGGGACTCAGCAGATATTTGCACACGGATGTTTAGAGCAGCATTATTCACAATTGCTAAAAGATGGAAGCAACCGAAGTGTCCATCAAATAATGAACGGATAAATAAACTGTGGTATACACATACAATGGAATATTATTCATCTATAAAAAGAATGAAGTTCTGATACATTCAACAACATGGATGAACCTTGAAGAATCATGTTGAGTCAAATAAGCCAGACACAAAAGGACAAATATTGTATGACCTGACTGATATGAAATAATTAGAACAAGCAAATTCAGAGAGTCAGAAACTAGAATATAGGTTACCAGGGGTCCTATATAGGAAGTAATGAATGGGAAGTTAATGCTTAAATTGTTCAGTTTCTATTTGGGGTGATGGAAAAGTTTCAGTAATGGATGGAAGTGATGATAGCACAACAATGTGAACATAAAAGCACTGAATTGTATATTTAAATGTGGTTAAAAGGGGAAATTTTAGATTGTACACGTTAGCAGAAAAAAATTAAAAAATAAAAAATTTTTAGGACTGTAAAACACGAACAGTGAACTCTAATGTAAACCATAGACTATGGTTAGCAAAATTATAAAAATGTTCTTTCATGAATTGTAACAAATGTACTACACTAATGCAAGGTCTTAATAATAGGGTGGTATATGGGAACTCTGGATTTTAAGCATGATTTTTCTGTAAACCTACAGCTTCTCTATTTAAAAAAAAGATATATTACACTTGGCTCTATCAAAAGAAAAGGCAAACAGGAAAGTCACGTGAAACTTCAAACACAGCATCTAGTGATATACAGAAAAAGAAAAAACTTTCCTTGTTCATTATCTTAAACTGTTTTCAACTGAGTAAACAAATTAGGAAATTAAGAGGAAAGGAAGCAATAATCAGAAAATATGTTACAGTATAAGGGAAGTTGGCTAATGTTATGTTTTAACGCCTACTAAAGGACCAAGGAAGTTTTTCAAAGTATAAAGGTAATCAAGGTGCTAAAATTTTTTTTTTTTTTTAATGTGGCAGATTCCTACATTTAGTTAATGTTTCTGTAAGAGGATCCATTATAAAATGGAATGGTAAAATTATAAAAAATTTTACAGAGAATACAAAATGAATTTTAGCAAATTAGTAAATTATTTTTAAAATAAATTATCCAAGTAATTTTATAAACAGTCTCCATAACTTACATTTTGTTTAGTGGTAACTTTATACCATGTAAATAAATTTCAAGTATGAAAACTGCATAATTCAATAATTTGTTTCTAAGTTCAAAATTCTTGGTTTATAACAAAACTATAAAAAAAAATAAAAAGTAAAACCATCTGTGTCATCTACTGAGGAAATCCAATAACTTAAAATGTTGCTCAATAAATTGCAGAGTAGGATGTCTGATAACAAATATGTAACTGAAAAGACACTAGTGTTTTTACCATTTTCCATTTTTTTGGTCACTAGTATTTTCTCTTTATCAAAGAGAAATCCATATTCTCTGTAACAGCGTTGTCTAATAGAGACTTTCTATAATAGAAATGTTCTATATCTGTGCTCTCCACTATGGCAGCCATTAGCCACATGTGGCTAATGAGCATCTGGAATGTGGCTAGTGTGACTGAGAAACTAAAATTTTAATTATATTTAATTTTAATTAATTTAAAAAGCCACATGTGCCTAGTGGTTACTCTACTGGATAACAGCTCTTTAATGTTGCCCTTGAATCATTGTGTGGCCACCACTCACATTATTTCCAAATTCTTCTTTTTTATGTATTCTTTTCAAACCCTTGTGGTACTAGACTGAGTAGTACAGTGGTGACATCATTAATTGTTAATTTTTTAGACAGCTTCATATTCCTCAAGCTGATGGACAAATGTGACACTGATTAATATATAATCTTTTTTTTTAATAGAAGCAAATGCATCTCTCTTGGAGATCCCAACATTTCCATGGACAAGAACCTTTTTCCCACTTTGTAAGGTCCCATCCATAAATTCTTTTGTTCAAGGTGGGGAAAAGTACTATATTTTCATCTGGATCCTCTGTAGTATCCAAGACTAAATAAATAATTTGTTGAAAGTTTTCCTTAATAAAGTTTGGTTCAATATTTTGTCTTATTTTTATTATATGGGTTATTCCACGTTTCTATAGTAGAGGAAGCTTGCTTTTCATAGCAGGAGAATATAGACCTAAAATCAATTCAGGCAAAATTTCCTATATCTCGTTTCATAGGATAGCATCTTCTTTGCATTGTAGGAGGAAAGGAAACTCCCAACTTCATGGCCTCCATTAGCCCAGCCTGTGGGCTGGAGTCTTAGGTGGTCAGTCAAATTACCTGGCTGGCCCACATCCTCAGGCTGGCAGTGGAAGCAAAAGGAAGGGGGATGGGGGTGTCAGGTGGACCAAAGGTCTGGCTGGTGGTAAATGGCAGGCTTACAATGAACACAGGCAGACTAAAGGATCTTGGTGATCCCTGCGGCAGCTACAGTGGGGACCAGGGAGAACTGGGATGTCTGTACCCAGCTGCCATGCTGCAGCTGTCTCCTTCCCTACAAGTCTCCCTGAGCCCCTTAGGCTGCCCAGGCTCCAGCAACGGCACAAGCCCCACAACTCCAGTAATTTTGTTTGTTTTTCTCCAGTAATTTTTAAAACATTATTTATGTATTTAATAACTAATTTACATAGTACAAAATTCAATAATTCAAAAGGGGTTATAGTGAAAAGTAAATCTCCCTTTCATCATTGCTATCCAGCTCCTTTCTGCAAAGTTAAGTGTTGCCAGAGTCTTGTTATCCTCTTCCCTGCTGAATATGATTTGCTAGTTCTTCCACCCTCCCCTTGACTGTTTTAGGTTCAATACAAACTTAAAACCAAGAAAACCACAGCATTTTTACTAACAGTGTCACAAAAATCAAGTTTTGCCAACAAGAGATCTTCAGTTACCAAATGAGATGATTACTTATTTAACACATAATTTTGTATTCTTGACTGAACAATCTGTAAACTCTGTTAGGCAGGAACTACACTGCCATGTTGTAAAACAGAAAGCATACCAGACTAGACTTTCTCAGAAGACCTGGGTTCTAGGCCTGCCATTTATTGGTCATGTGACTTCTTTTACTTTCCAAATCTGTAAAACATGGACACCACCTCATCTCTGCCTATTTCAGAATTACGAGGATTAAAAAACAATAATATATGTGGAAAACACATTGGAAACGCTAATGCGATATAAATGCCACTATTATTCACTTGTATCTACACAGCAACCAGTCCAAAATTGAACAGACACACAATAAAAATTTAACTAAACAGGTATAACCACATTTCAGATTTTCCAAATTATATGCTATATTATATTCATGAAATTGACATTTTTCCTTTAGGTTTACTGAATGAATATAATGACCCAAGTGTCAATACGACATCTTTCTTTTTGGGAGAGTCTATAACCTCAAAGAAGGATCTTACTCTATAACAAAAGAATATAAATAGTTTGGCTTCTTGATTTTTCTTTTATATTGAGGAAAAACTATTCCTAGTGAGAAGTAGGGGTAGGTATTTTATCAAATTCAACAAGGCTAACAGTTTTGCCATAGGAAACAAGAGTTCACAAAGGTTCCAAAAAAGAGAGGAGACAGAGTTTATGTGAGAAGCCATTCAGGCAATCCTGGAGCTTACATAAAGTCTGCCGTCCAACAGGAATAGAAGATGGTAAGAAAAATCATAAAGTCCTGCCAAAATACCTCTTTAATTTCTTTAGAACAGATTTGGCACTCAAGACAGTAATTAAGAAAGAAAAATCACAAAAAGGATTAAGTAAATGGAATGGTTAATAAACATACAAATCAGAGGGAGTAAAGATCCTAACCTTTAGTAGCTTTTGTTACAGGTTTACCTTACCTCTTCTGCCGTACTAACATGTCGCCTCTGAGTTTTCTTGGGGCTCAAAAGGTTTCGACGACATGAACCACTCCAAGATGGGCTTGGAACAGGCTTAATAGGAAAAGATTTTTCATATGCAGACATATGGCAGTGATGGTTTGACTTTCCCATAAAAGTGTTTGATAATCCACTAAAAAAAAAAAAAGTTTGTAAAACAGATAAGAATAGCAAATAAGATAAATCTAACCTATTGATTATTTTCATTTTTAAGAAATAACAAAAAAAAAAAAAAAAAAAGAAAATTAACAGGTAGACTGTCCTGCATGACATTGCAATGATGGATACAGGCCATTATATATTTTTCATAACCTACAAAATTGTGCGGGACAGGGTGTAAACTATAATGTAAACCATAGTCCATGGTTAGTAACAATGCTTCAATATGTGTTCATCAATTGTAACAAATGTACCACACTAATGAAGGATGTTGTTAATGTGGGAAAGTGTGGGAGGGGGAGGGGGTGGGGCATATGGGAATCCCCTATATTTTTTATGTAACATTTATGTAATCTAAAGCTTCTTTAAAAATAAAAATAATTAATTAAAAAAAGAGAAAATATATAGAATGATAGGTATACCACTGAGGGAAATGTATAAGAAATATTATTACTTAATTCATATGGGTTGCTGCATCAGGTTCTGCCATTTTAAATATCTTAAAGATTAACAAACTATATAATTATTTAAGCCTTAATATCCTTGGATCTACAACCTGTAAGTTCTTCTGGCCAGGAACCATGTAAGTGTGTGGTATGAAAGAACGCATATCAGACTAGACTTTTTCAGAAAACACGAGTTCCAGGACTATTAAACACTTTCTACCACTCCCCATATTTCCCCACTCAAGCTCTTTGCAAGGAATTTAAGACTAATCATAGAGAACAATAAAACTGAAGGCTGTCAACTAAGTTTTTTTTTTGTTTTTTTTTTTTCTTTTTTTTTAAAGATTTTATTTATTTATTCATTTATCCCACGCCCCCCCCCTTGCTGCTTGTGCTCGCTGGGTCAGCTAACCACGCCGTGTGGGCGGGCTTGCCTTCACCAGGAGCCTCCCATATGGTAAACGGGAGCCCTACTGATTGAGCCACAGCCGCTTCCCTGTCAACTAAGTTTTTAAACTGAATTTAAAATTTCCTGAAAGACCAGCAGAGGTCTCCCACCTTTCATTAAAAATAACCAAAGGCTTTATTAGGCTGCCTTGTTCTCTGGCTTCAAATTTCACCTCCTCTAAGGAAGATTTCTCTCTCTCTCTCTCTCTCTCTCTCTCTCTCTCTCTCTCTCTCTTTCTTTCTTTCCTTTCTTCTTTTCCTTCTTTCCTTTCCTTTCTCTCTCTCTCTTTTTTTCTTTCTTTCTTTCTTTCTTTTCTCTCTCCCTCTCTTTCTACTATTGTTGCCTAACAGGAAAAACTGGTATGAAAAACATTTGTGTGAATTTGAAAACACAATCTCATCTCTAAGGCTAGGTTAGTAATTTTGAGTTTTTTCTATGTGCTCTTTCTAATATAGCATTACCCAGGAAGTCTGAGATACTTACTCAACATAATTTTTTTTGGCTGAGAACTCAGAATAGAGAAACACAATTGACCAAGTTTACTGCAATGAACAATACATGAAATCAACTCTTTAAAATAAGTACATGTGGTCTACATCCAAATGAAATTAGACTATGTCTAAAGAAAATCAATAAGTACATATAGGCTTACTCTTTAACTTTTCAAATTCGAATGATTTCTGGGTGTGTTAGAGTGAGACAAGGACAAAGGATTTAAAATTTCAGGAACAAGTTTAATCTCTTAGGATGGGTAGATGCAGCTAGGAACAGATGGCAAGGGCTATATAATTTGGTGAAGATAGAATGGATTCCCTACAATGCTTTTTGTATTGGAGTTTCCCAAAGTGATTTTTTTTTAATGTAAAAGATTTTTTTTTCTAAAAAACACGTATGAGGACACCTTGCAATGCCAGAAAGCAAAGGTGCTATCAAAAATTAATGGGGGGGGAGCAGCTGTAGCTCAGGCAGTTGAGCACCTGCTTCCCATGTACGAGGTCCTGGGATCGACCTCCAGTACCTTCTAAAACCCAAACAAACGAAATAAACCAACTCTCGTTGGAAAGTGGATGCAGCTTAGTGGCTGGGCACCTGCTTCCCATGTACGAGGTCCCAGGCTCAATCCCTAGTGCCTCCTAAAAAAATTTTTTAAAAGCTTGAAAAAAAAATTAATGAGGTTGCATCAGACATAGAAGTCAGCTTGAAGGAGCTCCCACTGGCTGAAGCTGTGAGAATGTAAGCATTAAATATAATGAATGTAGTGGAATGAAACACACTGAATCAGTGAAAATCCATGCATCCACATGACACTTGAAAAAGAACAAAAAAATTCATATAAAAAATTCTTTAATTTGAAAATTGGTAATTCAAAAGAAAGATCTGATCATTTATCCTGTTTTTCCCCTTAGGAACTATGACAGTTTGAGATTATTTTTGTGAATCCCAAAAAGAGAAAGATTATGTTCTAAACTAATCTATTCCTCTCTAATAACCTTTAATTGTATTAAATTCAGTGAGGGGCTTCTGATTAAGTTTACTTGATAAAATCAATTTAGGGTTTCTGGACTACGTCAGTAAGGTGTAATTCAGGTTGAGTCCCCTACCCCTTGGTGGGCTAATATAAATATACACTCACTCAAGAAGACACACGGGAAGAGAGGGAGCGCTGTCCTTTTTTATCCTGGGGCCCCAGGGAGAGATGAGCCATTCACTTGATAGTCTGCAGCTGACCTTGGGTAGAGACGATATAGAAGACCCAGAGAGAATCAAGCCCTATGCCAGGAGAGAGTGGAAGCCCTGAAAGACAAGCCCTATGCCATCCTGCAGCTGATAGAAAAGAAACCCAGAGGCGAAGGCTGAACCCTTGCAGAGATCAGCAACCATCTTGCTTCCATACGTGGCAAATGACTTTGGAGAAAAAACAACCTTGAGTTGGACTCTAGGGCCTTGTAACTGTAAGCTTTTACTCCAAATATATACCCTTTATAAAAGCCAACAGATTTCTAGTATTTGGCATCAGCATCCCTTTGGCAGACTAATACAGGTACATTTCAGGGAAACCAAACAGCCCAAGTTAATGAAGAAAAATATAGTCCTTAACAACTGGCAGAGTGCCAATTATTAAAAGAAGAAGAAATGATAGAATTAGAAGAGTATTTCATTAATGCTAATAAATCAGGTAAGGATTATCAATTGATATTCGTAACTATTTTGGTAAACAGCTGATGTGAAACCTTTGGTCATTCACATAATGTCAAAATAACACCATTCAGATTATATTTTAGTTACAAGGTACGGAACCTAACTGTACAATTAAGGACCAGACTATCAAATCACTAATCTAGAGGTCAAGCTAGCATCACTTATGATAGGACAACCAGATATTATGTCTTCTAATGTGACATGATACATCATCTTTTATTCAAGCCAAAAATCTAGTTAACAAGAAAGACAGGGAATAGTGGACAAAATAATGGTACCAGGAAGAAGCAACCTTCCAAATCCTAAAGGTGGGACATCATGCAGAAAAAAGTCATGTTGTAAAATAAGGCACTGTTCTAAATTAGAAGAGACTTAAGAAAGATAACTACCAGATACAATCCTAGACTGGATACTGGTTTGGAAAAATTGGTCATAAAGGATATTTTGGGGTCAACTCAGGTAATTTAAATATAATTTAGTTAATACAGAATAAGAACCTTCCTGAATTGGAAAATTGGAGATGATGGACTGAAACAGCAGATTACAATTACAGGAGTGTGAAATCATTTTTGAAAAAAAAAAAAAAAAAAGTGTATAAATGCAAAGAAAAGAATCTGGAAGTATATGTGCTAAGATATTTCAGATATGATCACTGGATGGTGGGAAAGCAATATTTTTTTATTTTTGCTAATCTGCATTTTCCAATTTTTACAAAGAACTTGCACTGTTTTAGTAATAATATTATTTTAAAAAATAACAGTATGTCCCTTTGCACCCACTAGAATGGCTATTATTTTTAAAATGGAAAGTAAGTATTGGCAAGGATATGGAGAAATAGGAACCCTCACACCTTGTTGGTAGGAACGTAAAACGGTGCAACTGCTGTGGAAAACAGGTTGGCGGTTCCTCAGAAAGTTAAGTGTAGAATTACCATAAGACCTGGCAACCCCACTTCTAGGTATATACCCAAAAGAAATGAAAGCAGGATTTCAGACAGATATCTGTACAACAATGTTCATAGTATCATTATTCACAATAGCAAAAAGGGAGAAGCAACCCAAATGTCCATCAACAAATGAATTGATAAAATGTATATATACATACAATTGAATATTATTCAGCTGTAAAAAGAAATGAAGTTCTGCTACATGCTACAACATGGAACAACCTTAAAGACATCACGCTGAGTCAAGTAAGTCAGATATAAAAGGACAAATATATGATCTCACTAGAATATGCAAATTCAGAAACAGAAGGCAGGTTACAGGGTAGTGGGTGGGGGTAGGAATGGGAAATGGGGACTTAATGCTTAATGAGTACAGAGTTTCTATTTAGGGTGAAGGAAAAGTTTGGTAATGGATGGTGGTGTCTATAGCACAATGTAAATTTAATTAACACCACTGACCTATATACTTGAAAGTGACTTAAATGGGAAGTGTTATATTGCACATATGCTACCTACAATAAAAATTTTTTTAAAAAGTAGGATGCATTACTGATTTTAAAAACCAACTTGATGATTCATGCATATAAAAAATATTGTGACAGGAGGACGGATGTGGCTCAAATGGTTGGGCATCCGTCTCCCATATGGAGGGACCTAGGTTCGATCCCTGGGACCTCCCAGTAAAAAAAAAAAAAAAAAAAAAAAAAAAATATATTGTGACAGATTACATTTGGTGAATCCCAGAAAAGATTATGTTTTTTAATTAATCCGTTCCTGTGAGACCCTTTGATTGCATTAGATTCAGTTAAGGGACCTTGATTAGATCACTTTTGATTGGACAATGTCAGTGAGGCATGACTTAGATTGGGTCTCCACCCTCTTGCTGGGTCTTATTTAAACTGAGAACACACACAGAGACTCGGCCATGTCAGAGTGAGGACTCTAGGATCACCTACAGCTACAGAAAGAGAAGCCCCAAGAGGATTGAGGAGACAAGGCCCAAGGAGAGATGCCAGGGAGAGATGTTCACAGCTGAACTCCAGGAGAAAGAAGAGAGAAACCAGTAGACCCACCATCCTGTTTCACCACGTGGCAGGACTCTAGGATCTGCTAGCAGCTGACCTTTGGTGAGAAAGCATCTCTGATGATGCCCTGTTGTGGACATTTTCATAACCTCAGAACTATGAGAATTTCTCCTAATAAAATTAACATTATAAAAGCCAAACCAGGGGGTGGATGTGGCTCAAATGGTTGGGCGTCCGTCTGCCATATGGAGGGACCTGGGTTCGATCCCCGGGACCTCCCGGTAAAATAAAAAATATATATATAGAAGGCGCATGGGCTGCCAGGCTCTGTGTGCCGGTGAGCCGCCGGGCCCTGGGAGCCATGCAGCAATATGATGACATAACAGGAGAGAGATGCAGGGGAGAGACAAGACGAGATACTCCGAAAGCTCTGGAAACCAGGAACCGAGGTGGCGCAGGTGGCAGAACACCTCTCTCCTACACCAGAAGTCTCCAGGATCGAATCCTGGTGAAGACTGGAGGAGGAGGATGAGAAGAGATGGCAGGAAACAGACACAGAGAATTGCCCAGCAAATGGACACAAAAAAACAGCAAATGGGGAAGGGTGGGTTTAAAATGGATAAAGTAATTAAATAAATCTTTAAAAATAAATAAATAAATAAAAGCCAAACCATTTCTGGTAATTTGCATCAGCAGTCCTTTGGCAAACAAAGATCTACATTTCAGAATATACATAGCACACACACAGGAGAGAGAAAAACAAGTATTAAAAAAAAAAAAAAAAAAAAAGGTATGGAGGGAAGCAGATGTAGCTCAGGGAAGCAGATGTAGCTCAAGTGGTGAGCACCTTCTTCCCATGTACGAGGTCCCAGGTTCGATCCTCCATATCTCCTAAAAACAAACAAATGAAAAAACCAACTCTCATTGGGGAGCGGATGTAGATCAGTAGTTGAGCGCCTGCTTCCCATGTGTGATGGTTAGGCTAATGCGTCAACTCAGCCAGGTAATTGTGCCCGATTGTTTGGTCAAACAAGCTCTGAGCTAACTGTAATACAAGGACATTTATGGTCATCAGTGAGTTTACAGCAACTACATAGATGGATGGCTGATTACAACTATGATCAACCAGGGAGATTGCCGCCAGCAATGAGTAGTGACGTTTTATCCAATTAGTTGAATGCCTTAAAAGGGGAAGTGATCTCAGCATTCAGAGAATTTCCAGCTCATCTTTGGACAGCAAGCCTCTCCCGGACACTCATCAATGACCTTCATCGGAGCCCCTGGTTTGCAGCCTGCCTGTGGGATCTGGCCTTGTGCATCCCCAGTCATGTGAGAGAATTTTATAAAATCTCATACTATTTACAGGTATCTCCTGATGATTTAATTTCCCTAGAGAAACCTGACTAATACAGCTTGGTACCAGGAGTGGTTCTTGAGGAACAGAATCTTAAACACGGCATGTCTGAAGTGGTTCTGGGAGTTTTGCAATTGACTCTCTACTTTAATTGGACTTAAGGGTACTAATGACTCCTTTTCCAATAATGAAGAAGCCACCAACAGTCCATGGTGTGAGGTGGCAATGGAAATACGCAAATTATCACTGGATTCCCCTACTTCCACACTCGAAAGAGGCAAGGACCTGGGTGAGAGTGTTTTCAACACCTTAACAGAGTTTTGTGGAGTCAAAAGGTACAATGATGTTGGCTGTCTCCTTCTAGACACTCTGGATACAGTTACAAAAGAAAGAGATGAGCTAAAGGTTTCAAATTTGCAACTTAAATGCCCCATGAATAATGTGAAAGTTTCTGTGTGCTCTGAAAGAAAATTTTGTTTCCTGCAACCACAGGCTTGAGATACCTCAAAACCAGACTCAGAATCTCACTGGATGAGTATCAGAGTTACAAAGGAAACTAAAATCTAACATCACAGGGTTTCTGAGGTTAAAGTGAAGGCACTGATAGGAAAGGAGTGGAACCCCGAGGATTGGGATGGAGACATATGAGATGATGATAATATTGGTGGGGATACTGGAACCCTAAATTCTGCTGAGACTTTACCAGATAAACCTGAGAGATGGCCTTTCCCCTGGACACCACACTTTGGCAATGCTTTTTCACCCAGCCTCCAGTCTGCTTCACGGAGAGTGGACCTCCTCTCAGCCATGAGGCAGGTACCAGCCAAACTCCAGCATGCACTGCCCAACCTCCACCCTGCCCTGAGGAATCTGCCTTCCAACCCTTGCCTAAAGAGATTAATCCTGTCCTACAGATGAAAATGCAAAGGAATGCCCTGAGGTCAGTAGCTTGCAAGGCATTTCTAATCCTTCTCCTTACCCACCCACACCACCCCTCTTCTCTTCAAGACCCATTACTAGACTAAAATCACAAGCTCCCAAAGGTGAAATACAAAATGTGACCCATGAGAAAGTGTGCTATACTCTGAAAGAACTACATGAGTTTTCCAACTTATATAGACAGAAATCAGAGCAATATGTGTGGGAATGGATATTTAGGGTATGGGATAATGGTGGAAGGAATATAAAGCTGGATCAGGCTGAATTTATTGATACGGGCTAACTAAGCAGAAATTCTGGATTCACACTGTAGCTCGAGGGGCTAGAAAGGGAGGGCTCTAACAGTTTGTTAGGGTGGTTGACATGGACCAAAAGATGGCCTAGCATGTCTGATGTAGAGAAGCCCAATTTGCCCTAGTATACAGTAGAAGAGGGAATTCAAAGGCTTAAAAGAGATTGGAATGCTAGAATGGATTTACCATCTAAGACCTGTCCACCCACCCCAGGAATGTATGTCCAGAAGACACACCTTTAACCAGGACTGAGAATAAATTTGTAAGACAAATTCCATCTTCCCTAAAGAGCTCAGTGGTTGCTCTTCTCTGTCGTCCAGATATTACTGTAGGGAGGGCTGAAATGGAATTAGAATCCTTAAACATTATGGGGATGATCAGATCGTGGGGCAGTTAATCACCAAAGACAAGGTGGGCATGGCTACTGCAATGAAAAGCAGATTCAAAGTAGCACTCAACATGGTCTGAGTCACATCTTGATTGTCTCTCCCTCCCATAAGACATCACACTGATCCATTATATTGATAATATCATGTTGATAGGACATAGGGAGCAAGAAGTAGCAAAGACTCTAGACATATCAGTAAGGCATTTGTGTGAGAGAGGACAGGTGATAAATCCAACAAAAATACAGGGGTCTTCAAGCTCGGTGAAGTTTCCAGGTGTCCAGTGGTGTGGGGCATGTCGAGATATCCCTTCTAAAGTGAAGGATTAAGTTGTTGCATCTGGCCCCTATGACCAAAAAAGAGGCACTACACTTAGTTGGTCTCTTCGGATTTTGGAGACAACATATTCCTCATTTGGGTGTGCTACTCTGGCCCAGCTTTCTGACCAGAAAAGCTGCTAGTTTTGATTGGGGATGGGAACAAGAAGAGGCTCTGTGACAGGTCCAAGCTGCTGTGCAAGCTGCACTATCATTGGGCCATATGATCCAGGAGATCCAATGGTGCTGGAAGTTTCAGTGGCAAATAGAGATGCTGTGTGGAGCCTTTGGCAGGCCCCTATAGGAGAATCACAATGCAGACCCTTAGGATTTTGGAGCAAAGCCCTGCCATCCTCTGCCGATAACTATTCTCCTTTTGAGAAACAGTTTTTGGCCTGCTACTGGGCCTTAGTAGAAGCTGAACGCATAACTATGGGCCATCAAGAGACCTGAGTTGCCTATCATGAGCCAGGCAACCAAATCATAAAGTTAGACATGCACAGCAGCACTCCATAAAGTGGAAGTGGTATATACAAAATAGGGCTCGAGCAGGTCCTGAAGGCACAAGTAAGTTACACGAGGAAGTAGCCCAAATGCCCGTGGTCACCACCCCTTGCCATGTTACCTTCTGGTTCCCAGCCCACAGCTTTGGCCTTTTGGGGAGTCCCTTACAATCAGTTGACTGAGAAAGAGAAAACTAGGGCCTGGTTTACAGATGGTTCTGCATGATATGCAGGTACCACCAGAAAGTGGACAGCTGCAGCACTGCAGCCCTTTTCTGAGACATCCTTGAAGGACAGTGGTGAGGGCAAATCCTCCTAGTGGGCAAAACTTCATGCAGTGCACCTGGCTCTTCATTTTGCTTGGAAGAAGAAATGGCCATAGGTGCATTTGTATGCTGATTCATGGGCTACTGCCAATGGTTTGGCTGGATGGTCAGAGACTTGGAAGGAACATGATTGGAAAATTGGTGACAAAGAGGTCTGGGGAAGAGGTATGTGGACAGACCTTTCTGAGTGGGCAAAAAACATGAAAATATTTGTGTCCCACATGAACACTCACAGAGGGTGACTTTAGCAGAGGAAGATTTTAATAATCAAGTGGATAAGATTATCCACTCTGTGGCTAACGCTCAGTCTCTTTCCCCAGCCACCCCTGTCATTGGCCAATTGGCTCAGGAACAAAGTGGCCATGGAGGTAGGGACGGAGATTATGCATGGACTCGGCAACATGGACTTCCCCTCACCAAGGATGACTTGGCTACAGCCACTGCTGAGTGCCCAATCTTCCAGCAGCAGACACCCACACTCAGCCCCCAATATGGCACCACTCCTGGAGGTGATCAGCCTGCTACCTAGTGGCAGGTTCATAACATTGGACCACTTCCACCATGGAAGGGGCAGCAATTTGTTTTAACTGGAATAAACACATACTTTGGATATGAGTTTACATTTCCTGCATGCAATGCTTCTTCCCAAACTACCATCTGTGGACTTACCAAATGTCTTATCTACCGCCATGGCATTCCACACAGCATTGCTTCTCATCGAGAAACCCATTTCACTGCAAAAGATGTGCAGGAATGGGCACATGCCTATAGAATTCACTGGTCTTACCATTTTCCCCATCATCCTGAAGCAGCTGGATTGACAGAACGGTGGAATGGCCTTTTGAAGACTCAATTATGGTGCCAATTAGGTGGCAATACCTTGCAGGGCTGGGACAACGTTCTCCAGGAGGCTGTGTATACTTTAAATCAGCGCCCACTCTATGGTACTGTTTCTCCCACAGCCAGAATTCATGGGTCCAGGAATCAAGGGGTGGAAATGGGAGTGGCACCACTCACTATTACCCCCTAGTGATCCACTAGGAAAAGTTTTGCTTCCTGTCCCTACAACCTTAAGCTCTGCTGGTCTATAGGTCTTAGTTCTAAAAGGAGGAGTGCTGCCACCAGGGAACACAACAATAATTCCACAGAACTGGAAGTTAAGACTGCCATCTGGCCACTTTGGACTCCTCTTACCTCTGAATCAATAGGTCATGTGAGAGAATTACTGACTAAGGTAAAGATCCTGACTATCAAGGGGAAATAGCACTGCATCTACATAATGGGGATAAAGAGGAGGTTGCCTGGAATACAGGAGATCCTCTAGGGCATCTCCTAGTCCTGCCATGCCCTGTGATTAAAGTCAATGGAAAACTGCAACAACCCACTCCTAGCAGGACTAACAATGGCCCAGAATCTTCAAGAATGGAAGTTTGGGTCACCCCACCAGGCAAAGAACCACAGCCAGCTGAAGTGCTTGCTGAGGGTAACAGGAACATAGACTGGTTAGTGGAAGAAGGTGGTGATAAATATGAACTCGAACCATGTGACCAGTTACAGAATCAAGAACTATAATAGTCATGAATCTTTCTTCCTTGTTTTGAGTATGATTGTACATGTACATAAAACGCATATCTTTGTTTTCTTCCCTAAACTTTTCCCTTATCATAGGACAAGTTGTATTAGTTTCATGTCATAATATTTAAGGATATCAAGAGTGAATATTACCCAAGGACTTGCTCCCCATTCTGTAGGAATTAATGCGTTTCTGGTTGTATGCAGGAGAGTTGAACATTGTTAGGTAGAAATATATATTTATATGCCTGTCTGTTATTGTTTTTACTTAAATACTAAGTAAGATTTAAGGTAATGTATATGGTTGCCAAGTTGACAAGGGGTGGACTGTGATGGTTAGGTTAATGTGTCAACTAAGCCAGGTAATTGTATCCAGTTGTTTGGTCAAACAAGCACTGGGCTAATCGTAATACAAGGACATTTATGGACTTTAATCATCAGTGAGTTTACTGCATAGATGGCTGATTACACTTACAATCAACCAGGGGATTGCCATCAGCAATGAGTAACATTTTATCCAATCAGTTGAATGCCTTAAAAGGGGAAGTGATTTCAGCATTCAGAGAGAATTTCCCAGCTTGTCTTTGGACAGCCAACGTCTCCCGGAAACTCATCAAGGATCTTCACTGGACTTTCATTGGAGCCCCTGGTTTGCAGCCTGCCCGCAGAACCTAGCCTTGTGCATTCCCATGGTCATGTGAGAGAATTTTATGAAATCTCATACTATTTACAGATATCTTCTGTTGATTCTATTTCCCTAGAGAACCCTGACTAATACACCATGTATGAGGTCCTGGGTTCAATCTCCGGTACCTCCTAAAAATAAAAAAAAAGTATGGAAAGAAATATAGAAGAGGAATGTCTTAGTTTGCAAGGCTGCTATGACAAACACCACGATGGTTTTGTCATAGCATAGCTCATGGTTTTGGTGGCTAGGAGTCCAAAATCAAGGGGTCAACAAGGCTTTGTTTCCTCCCCCAAATATGTAGCATTCTGGTGCTGGCTTGTTGCAATCTTTAGGGTTCCTTGGCTTATATATCTGCCTTCTCTCATAAGGCAATCTCTTCTACCTGTATCTCTCTTCTGTTTTCTACTGACTTCTAGCTTCTTCCTGAGTGGCCTTCTTTCACTTCTGGCTTCTGGTTTCTTCTCTTTATAAGGCCTCCACTAATATGAATTAAGACCCACTCTCATTTAGTTGGGTCACACCATCACTAAAAATACATCTTCAGGAGTGGGCGTAGCTCAGTGGTTGAGCACCTGCTTCCCATATACGAGGTCCCAGGTTCAATCCCCAGTACCTCCTAAAAAAAAATACATCTTCAAGAGATATTTACAATTGGCTCATAAGACAGGAATGCACGTTAAGATTAAGAACATATCTAGGGAAGCGGCTGTGGCTCAATCGGTGGGGCTCCCGTTTGCCATATGGGAGGCCCCGGGTTCGGTTCCCGGGGCCTCCTGGTGGAGGCAGGCCCGCCCGCACAGCGTGGTTAGCTGACCCAGCGAGCACAAGCAGCAAGGGGGGGATAAATGAATAAATAAATAAAAAATCTTAAAAAAAAAAAAGAACATATCTAAATTGGGGTATATAATTCAATCTATCACTTCTGAACCCCAAAAGGCATGTTCTTCCCACTTGCAAAATATTCACTCCAACCAATATCCCAAAATCCTTAAATCATTTCAGTTAACAACTCTAGGCCTCAAATCTCATCAGAATCAGTTAATCCATCTGTGGTTTAAACTGACCTGTGAAAGCCAGAAAACAAGCTATCTGTTTCCAAAATACAATTATGAGACAGGTATAGGATAGAAATTCCTACTCCAGAAGAGAAAAATTGAAAGGAAAACAGGGGTCATGGGTCCCAAACAAATTCCATTAGATTCCAAGGTCATCAGCAGATTGACGCTTTGTCCTCTGGACCTTCTGGAGTGGCAGCAGCCCCACTCCTCCCAAGCACCTGGGCAGCAGTACTCTCCCTGTACACTGGAGCTTAGGTCCAACCCTCTCCAAGCACTTGAATAGTGACCACGCTCTGCCCAAAAACAGGGTTACAGGCCTTGCATTTTCCAAGCATTGGGGTGGCAGCCACACTCTCCTCTAATACTGGGGCATAGATCCCACCCTTTCTGAGCATTGGATGGCTGAACTCTCCCTCAACAAGGGGCATAAAGCCTCTCCCTTGGCTCAAGGAGATCTCTTCCGTCTAGACCTCTGCTTCGATAGTTCTGCCCTTGAAGTCATTTTCCTTCACTTTGTCCCATCTCTGTCCCTTTCAGTGCAGGATGGTACTGCTTCTGATCACACAAAATTCTAAAACACCTTATCAGTTTTCTGTGCAGTTCAAGGGGGTCCAACCCATCAGACAAAAGGATTTTCCACAGATCCTTTCTAGATAATTGCATTTTCAATCTTGACTTCCTTTAAGATGGCTTACTGGATCCATGAGTCATATGCTATTTCCTTTAATAAAGGTGGTCCCACTAATGAAAGATGTTATTAATAGGGGAAAATTGAGGGGGAGGTGGTGAGGTATATGGGAATCCCCTATATTTTCCATTAAATTTTCTGTAATCTAAAACTCCTTTAAAAATAAAGTTAAAAATAATAAAGGGTGGTCCAGGTAAACCTTCACACGAAGCCTTGTTTTCTGAGGAATCACTTCCTAGAAGCTCAGGGAGGGCCCTGTTAAGAGTTACTTCTGGCCCTAGTCTCAGAGTACACTATCTGGATGGGCTGAGGATTTTCCAAATCATAAATGGCTGGTTCTTTTGTGCATTGCTGGTTCCTGTGTGCTTAACAGTTCAGTTCTGTTTATTCCTTTTCTCTTGCATTTTACTATAAGCAGCAAGAAAGAAATCAGGCTGCACCTTCCATGTTTAGCTTGAGAATCTCCTCAGCTAAGCTAAACATCCAAATTCATTGCTTACCAGTTCTGCCTTCCATCCAACATCAGAACACAATCTTTCCAGTTTCCAATAAACATTCATCATTTCTTAGGCCTCACTGGAAATATCTTTGACACCCATATTACTACCAACATTCTGCTCATGACAAATTATGCATTCTCTAAGATGAAGGAAACTTTCTCTACAGCTCTCACTTATGTCTGAGCCCTCTGGAAACACCTTTAATAGTCATATCTTTACTGATAGTCTCTTCAAAGCAATCTAAGCCTTTTCTACCAAGTGCTTCAAAATTCTTTCAGCTTCTATTACTACCCAATTCCAAAACCACTCCCACATTTTTAGGCATTTATAATAGTAGCACCCTACTTTCTGGTATGAAAAACTGTCTTGATTTGCCATGTTTCTATGACAAATACCACACAATGGGTTTGCTTAAACAATAAGAATTAATTATTGGCTCATGATTTTGGAGGCTACAGTCCAAAATCAAAGGGTCAGCAAGGCTATGCTTTCTCCATAAATTATGTAGCATTCTGTTGCTGGCTTGCTGCAATCCTTACAGTTGATTCCTTGGCTTGCATACCTGCCTCCCACTACAAGGCAATCTCTCTCTACTTGTGTCTGCTCTTCCAGTTTCCACTGACTCTGGCTTCTTCCTGATTGGCCTTTCACTTGTGGCTTCTGGCTTCTTCTCTTGATAAGGCTTCCACTAATATGGATTAAGATCCACTCTCAAAAATAAAATAAAAAAAAATAAAATAAAAAATAAAAAAAAGATCCACTTTCATTCAGTTGGGCCACAACTTAACTAAAAACAACATCTTCAAGAGGTCCTATTTACAGCACGTTCACGCCCACAGGAATGTAGATTAAAATTATACCTAATTGGGCTACATAATTCAATCTATCACAGGGAGGGAAACGAAATTGTGGGTAGTGGTCAAGGGATCTTTAGCTTTATCAGTAATGTTTTAATTTTTAAATGGGAATGGGAAAAATGATTCCCGGAAGCACTGACACATGTTCTCAGGTCAAAGTGTTGATAATTATAAAGTAAAATAAAAGCCATCTTGTTGGTTTCAAACAATCAATACCAGAAAACTTAACCTTTGACTAAGCAGGAACTTAAATGACCCCACGTTCCTAAAATCCACCACCAGAACAGAACTTGAGAAGTTAAAGTCATACATATAAGCTTGGTGAAGATTAGGTAGGATTTAGAAGTTGAAAAAACTGGGATAAAATTGTTTGTGGCTGTTTTCAAATAGATAGAAGTAGTTCAAGTCTAAGGCCATGAGGTGCATTGCTGTTTGGTTTAAGTCAGTTTTCTGCTCATGTGAGAGCCTGTAAAAGGCCCTGGTTCTTTGCTACTGAAGTTGCAGATATTGATCATAACAGCCACATCAATCCTGAAGGATCCCAATATACTCATAACTACCAAGATTCCCCTTAAAACTCTCTCCTCTAAGACTTAGCTATCATCAAAATTCAGCACCAATTAAAAGTTTAAAATGGACTTGTTCACCTCTCTAGGGTCTGAAGTCCAAAAACGGTGTTCCTCTTTTAAAACGCCAAAGTAAGAACTATCTCATAGCTATTATCTCTTATATTTAAGGAAAGGCTTATGAAGTAATACCCACCTGGAAGTCTTTCTGGTTTCGAGGTAAAGACTTCGGCTGTTCCTTGACTTTTGTAAAGTTGAACCTGAAGCTGGAGTAGAATTTCTCCACTGGCCATTTGCACTCTGGCCAAAGGTTCTTAAATCACCTGATCCAAGAAAATTGTCTGAGGAAGGGTTGTCTAAAAGAATAAACATTTGAATAAATTAAACAATCATCTACAGCTGGTTCTCCATATGACTGCAACCATGTCTGAAATTGTATTCCAGTCCAACTATACATATTGTTGTATTGATAAGGTGGCATATCACGATGTCTCTCATGGAAGAAAGATCCCAGTCTCAACTGCCAATAAAGTCTGCAGTAAGGGAACTTCTACAAACTATAATTGATTCAGCCATACTAACCTGAAAATTGATGAAGGAGCTGAATCCTGCCACAGCCATGTGCCTTATCTGCATCAATGTGACTCCGTGGTGTCCACCAAAAGTCAACATTTTACCCCAACTATATCTTGCAAGCACTCCCAGGCCTGGGCCTGAAAGAAGGTAGGCCAGACCAGTAAGAAAGCAGGTGGAGGGCCAAGGAGAATTGTAATTCAAATGAACAACAGTTATAGCAGCTGGTGCCACTTTCTTTTTGTTAGTACCATGTTCACGACTCAGGGACTGTCACTAGGAGTGAAGAAAGCCTAATTGCTGCTTATTTTGGCCAGCTTATGGCAAAATGACCCATCATATACATCTAGTTCTATATGATAATCTTGTCACTTAATGCCATATCAGTGTTCTGATGCTTACTATTGCAGTCAGACTGGGTATTATTTGTTTATTATTTGAATTTTCTGACTTGTAGGTTAGGGTGATAAAAATTTCTTGAAGTTTTAGCTAAGAATAATAAATTCTATACCTTCCTCTCCCCTTTGGCAGGATTGAACAATTTAAAATAGCTCCTTCAAAATAACTTTAGATGTCAGGCCAAGGGAACTCCGACGAGCTCCAGTTGAAAAAATGAGAATGATAATTCTCTATTTCTTGAAAAGTAACATTTTGACCCTCTTTCAAAGGATATTTCCATAGAAGTTTGCACAGTATAGTATTTTTATGCTAAATACTTAATGGGGATTGGATGTAGCTAAGTGGATGCAAGCACCTGCTTCCCATGTACAAGGTCCTGGGTTTAATCCCTGGTACCTCCTAACAAAAAACAAAACCAAATAAAAAAAATAAAATAAAATAAAATAAAATAAAATAAAATAAATAAAATAAATAAAATTAAATTAAATTAAATTAAATTACAATAAAATAAAATAAAATAAAATAAAATAAAAATAAAATAAATAAAATAAAATAAAATAAAATAAAATAAAATAAAATAAAATAAAATAAAATACTTAATGTGTCTTTTGATACTCTATCCAGTAAGTAAGGCAGCCTACAAAAATACAACTTTTGTACTATATTTTTTAAGTTGGTCAGAGTATCAGGATTGGGGAAAATAAGACTGGAAAAAAGCAGCAGTCAGGGGTGATATTAGTACCAGCTGATTTACCAGTAGATGACCCTAGTCTAATAATTAAAATAAATTACATTTACCACCAAAATAAATTCTAATTTTTTAAATTTGTAATCAGACCCTACACTTAGCAACTATTACTACTATTTTAAGGATAGAAACATGAGCTAATGAGTCTCATTAAAGGACCAGAAAATTATTATCTTTAAATGCACAGAAATGATAGTACAAATCTTTGTCTCTCACACCTTTTAACTAAAATTTTTTTTTTTTTTTTTTTTTTTTTTTTAAAGATTTTATTTATTTATTCATTCATCTATCCCCCCCTTGCTGCTTGTGCTCGCTGGGTCAGCTAACCACGCCGCGCAGGCGGGCTTGCCTTCACCAGGAGGCCCCGGGAACCGAACCCGGGGCCTCCCATATGGTAAACGGGAGCCCTACTGATTGAGCCACAGCCGCTTCCCTTTTAACTAAAATTTGATTACAGAATGATCTAACTAGAGATGCCTAAGAGGAATAAGTCTGGCAAGAAATTCATATTACCCTGACAGGTGGGAAATTTGAGACCAAGGACAAGCCAGAGTAGCCTTCTCAACGGTATATGACAGAGGCGTCAACCTTAAAATGTAAGGGAAAAGCATGAGACCAGGCAGTTGGTTTAACCAGAAAAAAAGGTGGTTCTATCCCACTTAATGAAATCACTGAATAGTCTTCTATTTTTGATGTGATCAAGCTAGAAAGGGACCAATAGGGGGCTGCATACACTCATTTTTTTCATGAGAGTTTAACCTGGAATTCTGTCATCACCAGGAAATCAGAGTTACAAATGCCACAAATAAGATTACTTGTTATGTGCACACATATGAATGCAAAACTAGAATATATCAAAAATTTAATTGTGGTTGTGTTCCAATGAAAGAATCATGGAGATTTATCTACCTTTCCTTACAAATATTCTTCAGGGAGCAGGCAATACTTTAATGGACATAATAAAATAATCTTTATATTAAAAAAGAACAGTATGCCAGGCAATCATTTACTATGAAAGTAAACATTAGTTGCTACTGTTAACTTTAGGATTCATTTAGTTACTATAATAGCAAGATGCTTTAAATCATTTAACCTACTAAATACCTGTTTAGCAACCTAACTAAACATATTTTCTAAAGATAAGACATTGATAATGATTCTAAGAATGAGCAAAACAATTTATTTCTATCTAAATTTACTTTTCTTTGTTTAGGGTTTTATTTTATTTTATTTTCATTGTACCCTTGATAAAACTAAGAAGTCTTGAGAGCTTGTTTGGAGGTTCTAGCAAGGGAGCGTAGCTACTCGTATATCCTTGACCGAAGAACGGTCCTCCTCTAGCGGGGAAGGTCGCCCTCTTCAACAGAGCGCGCAGCTTTGGGAGGGACGCACATGGAGTGGTGAGGGAAGAAGGCCTGGTCAGCCAGATCAGCCAAATCAACCCTGGCGATCATGGGGTAACAGATGTCGCAGCCAGATCGCCCTCACATCCAAACTGAGAAGTCTTGAAGCCTGACCTTCACTAAGTTATTTAAGTAAAAAGGTTGCATTTTCTCTGCTTTCTATAGAATCTTTTAAAAATCATTGTTTTTAATAGTGTAATGTTGAGTGGATTAAGAAGCCAATTTTTAAAAAGCTTGATATAGAGCAGCAGACCCAATAAAAGCAGTGAGAAGCTACAGTCTCTAGATTCTAAGGTTTGGTGCTTTCCTGTGTTCATTTCCATCTTGGTGGAATTTGAGAGGATAGCAGGGTGAGAAAGGAGACAAACCCCAATACAGTCATAAAGACTAAGACAAATAAACTGAGAACCCACATCTAGCCCAATAAAGAAGTAAGGTACTGATCACAGAAATCAATGTGGGGAATTATTAGAAAAGACTATATCTAAAGGAGATAGTAGAGACAAAGTTCTGCAGGTCTTGGAATGAATTGGAATCAATGTGGCAAAGGAAAGTTTAAAAAGTACATAGTAAAAGGTAAGGTTGTAATTAAAGACTTTATTATAAGAAAAAATTATACAGACCCTTGGCATTCACAGATTTAAAATTCTGATTGTTAGGGAGCAACCCTGGAGGTCTGTGACATGCCATAAGCCTGTTTTATCAGGACTGTATGAAATTTGGCAAGATGAAATCTAAATCCTCTGCCTCAAGGCTATAAGTAATTTAGAGAACGAGTCTAATAGACAGCTCAACATCCCCATTTCAATATGGCTTTATTATTTACTGTTGTTATCCTCTATTCATCGTTATATATGCAATAACTATTAGGAAGTTATTATTTTTTATTTTCCTAAAAAAATGGTCATCAAGTGAGCAATGAAACTTTTGTGAAAGATTTTTATACGGGGATCAACTTGTGATATGAGGATAAATACAGGAAAAATGTAAACATCAAGAATCATGTGATTGAGTACAAAGCCAGGAATCTGGTCAAATATTGCCATATTCAAGAACAAGAGAATCTAAAATGATCTCAGATATACCCCTTGTGAATATCAAGGGTCTACTGAAATTCAAAAGAAAAAAAGCTATATATACAAATGCTTTTTTTTTTTTTTTTTTTTTATACAAATGCTTTTAAATCTTATTTATAACAGCTGATAAAGGCAGAGGTCCATTATCCTAAGTCAGACACACTTTGGGTCTAGCTGTGTTTCAGAATTTAAAATTTCAGGAATTTTACAAAGATAGCCTGGTATACTATGTAACACTTCCAAGTATAGTTTAGAGCAGCACCCTGTAATCAAACATATTGATATATCTGCAATGAAATGTATAAATATTCACATTTAGAGAGCTAAAGACAAACTATAACTAAAATGCCAGTTCATGTAGGTTTTGCCAAGGAATTCAGGTCAAGTCAGGTTTTACTGCCAAAATGAGTTAGGAAAAAAGTTTTGGTTTTCAGAGCTTTTGGGATTTTGGAATTGCACTTAAGGGATTGTGGATGCATCTATCATTTCCATGAATTATTACATATCAACAGAAAAATGATAAATATTAAGAATAATATATAAACATAGAAAGGTAAAAATAAAAATACTAACTAAAAAAAGATAGTATAGATATAGAATCATCAATGTCTGCTATATATGAATACATAGATAAAAACCAGAAAAGGCCACAGAGAGCTGAGTTAAATAATTAGCTGAGTTACAGTAAAGGGATTCTGAGTATAATTTTCTATATAATTGTTTATTAT
The DNA here is from genome assembly GCA_026826555.1 of Tolypeutes matacus. Classification (NCBI taxonomy): domain Eukaryota; kingdom Metazoa; phylum Chordata; class Mammalia; order Cingulata; family Chlamyphoridae; genus Tolypeutes; species Tolypeutes matacus. Next base: position 8,012,868 of record JAKSZT010054583.1, read on the forward strand.
TAAACAATCAATTTAAACTAAAAACAAAGATTCTATCCCATGGTAAATCAATATGAAATTACAAGCAAATAGAGCCTGAGTTCAAATAGAAATATTAATGATCAGATTTCATTAACCATTCAACTATCCATCCAATTTTGGGCTCTCTGCTCATTAAAAATGCCTTTTCAATAACGATAAAAGTTACTTTCTGAGCAAATTAACTGATTTTACTGTACAAATTATACACATACTATATGAAGGCCACTGCCCATATCCCAGGACAGGAAATTCAGTGCCCAGGGTAGATAAAATACCACACACCTAAGTGACATTTAAATATAATATAAATCTAAAAGAGCATCATACTAACGTCTTTTTAGGGGAGGTGATCTCATCTTGCTGACAAAGAGTCCTGAGAAAGTCAAATAACAGTAATTATTATTTGCATTTCATATTTATCATCTCTATTTATCCTTATAAAAATCACAGTGAGGCTGATTCAATGGTATTACTAATCTTCCCACTTTTGTTGAAGATGAGGAGACTGAGACATGGGAAGATCACTGATTCTTCAAGGTATACAAGTGTCTATAACTTTCCTGAGTCACATTGCCAGGAGGCCAACCAACAAAACTCTTAGTTTTGCAAGATAGAGCTAGAAGACCATTGGGGGTTCAAAACCTAGGAATGGGACAGATGATAAGTCAGGCAGGCCAGAGGACAGGAATAACCTAGAGAATGCTGACTTCTGTAATCATGGATCACAAGTTGAATAAGCAAGCTCTTGAATATGCATGCATGGCTGTGGCAGGTGCTATACAGAAATATATAGTTAACATTTCCTGCCCTGATGGAGGGACAAGCTTGGGTAGAAACAAATTTTCAGGTTTCATGGTTTCAAGTAGATAGAAATAGGCTAACTCTGTGCTTTAAATCAATGCAAAATAGCCTTTATATCATATATACATTTAAAAAAGCAACAAATTGCATTGCTTTTTTACAATGCCTTAATTGACAGACAGGAGAATGGATTCCAACAAACTTTTCAATTAAAAAATTAATAATTGGTTGAGACTAGATCAGTAAAGTATTATTGCAATGCACAAACAAAAATCTTATCACAATTACATTTTAGCAGGGAAAATACCACTTTGCTTTCCAATATTTTTATTTTTAGAGATTATAAACACATATGATTTGCTAGGAAGAAATGTGAAAGGTATAAGTACCTTGGCTCCAAGCAATGTGTCATACCTGAGTAATAATTTGGACTATAAGCTGCAGTTCTTGTAGAACATGTAAAAGATCGGTCCAAATTTCCTTGCCTGGAAGGTAAAATCTAAACAAAACAGAAGATTTTCTTAAATCCTATTTTTGACAATAAAGGAGAAATGTACCATTAAACAAAATTGACATATTTCAGAATTCACTATAATTATAATTAAACAGTGCAAATTATATATTAATAAGAAAGGAAAACACACAATCTGATGTAGTAATTGAGGACTTGGAAGAAATGAGCAAAAAATGTTATACGATTGAACTTAAAGAATACTCATTAGAAAAGAAATATGCATTTAATTTATCTTGTTCTGAAAGCCAGCTGTAAAATATCAAGAAGCTGAGAAAATCAACCTAGTTTTGATTCTATTTATAAAGTTCTTAACCAGGGGTGTTGCCACACCCCCTAGTCCAACATGTGACACGGTATGCATACATGTTCAGTTATCAAAATGATTATAGAGGAGCAGGTATTACAGGTATTTAGTGCCTATGGGCCAAGGATGCTAAACATCCTGCTATGATTGGGACAGAGTCATACAGCAGAGAATTGTTCCATCCAAACTGCTAATGGCTTTCCTACTGAAAAAGACTGCTTTATAACAGTGTTTCTCAAATTTTAATGTACATAAAAATTAGCTGGGGATATTGTTAAAATATAAATTGTGATTCAGTAGATCTGGGGTAGAGTCTGACATTCTTCATTTCTAACAAGCTCTCAGGTGACGCTGATACTGCTGTCCCGGACCAGACTTTGAGAATCCAGGCTTTATAATACTGGGAAATCTCAGAGCTGCTGTATATATACTTACATAACACCCCCCTCCCATTTGGGGCTCAGCAATTTTAAGACACCGATTTAAAAGAACACTGAATATATATATACACATAAAAATAACATTTATGTAAGCAAATACATATATATGCATATATATTTATATATCATTTTACAAATATTGGTATGTATTGTGAAAAATTTGATTTTTACCCACAATAAAAAAAAAAAAAAAAAAAAAAAAAGAACACTTATCTGTGTATTGGTAATTGTAGCATTTAGAGAAACAATGAAGAATTTTATAAAACATACTGCTCACAAAGAACTCATACATTGGCTGAATCCTGTCTTAACTTTAATATATCAAATAGAATTCCAAACACTAAAATTCTTGATTCTAAAAAGCTTACATAAATACTTGTACTTTTGATAATGGCATTTAAACTACATCAGATAACTTAGGATGAGGCAAGTAATTAATTAATTAAGGGAAGAATATTATTGCTAACCTGATGGTCAGAAAGTGAAAGCTGGTCCTCTGGAAAACCTGTTTGTGTCAGGTGATGGGTTTTGAATATAGAGTTGTGGTTAACTAAGGTTACTTCTCCAGCATCCATCCTCATCCTATCAGCAATATCATCTGGGGAAAGAGTCCAAACTAGTTCAAGTCATAATTCTTCAATAACTTTTTTCCTGTGAACCAATCTTTTAGCCTAATTTAAATGGTCCTCCCCCCCAAAAAAACCTCTTCAGTCAAATAAAACCAAATAAAACCCCTCCTTCATAATTAACCATTGGCAAGAATGTCATTTTCAAAAGAAGAGGCCCAAGTATAGAAACTGGCTCATTTGCAAGTAATTGAGATTGTATATACTAAATACTTCAGAACTTCTTTCAGTAAAAAAACAGCTTAATTAAAGATTTTATAAACAATGAAAGTTTTCTAAAATTAGTTTTAAAATTTTTACCTGTAGAAAAAATTTAAAATATAAAAAATTTCGAGAAAAATGTTATCCTTCAGAAACAAACACTTAAATTGGTTTATTTCTTCTGTTTTAACTCAAAAAGATGTCTTAAAAATTAATCCACCTGGTGATTTTTTTTCTGTGAAAAGCTTAATTTATTCATATGATTCTTAACAGGTAATATTAGCTCACTTATTATACTATGGCAGAATCTTACTTTATAACCATTTTGAGAGCTTTGTTATTATAAAAGAGCTAGGATAAGAGCAAATTAGATTATGGGAATTCAATGACTTACACTGATGTCAGCAATGAGAGAAAATAGAAACAAATAACCAGAAAAGAAGGGGAGTGAGAAAGTAGACTATGCAAAAGGAAAAAACAGAAAGTAGAGCAAAGGCTATTATGAATTTAAAAGGAATATATGGGAGGTTATAAGATCTAACTACTTATATCTTTCCCCAAATTGAACACTTTCCACCTTTCCCCAAATGGACTACTGGCCCTGACCTTATCTCGTTCCCCTTTACAGGCACAAAATACTATGAATGAAATAGTGGAAAACGTTCCAACCACAATAATTTCAATACCACAAACTAAATGGGATAAAAAAATTTACCTTTATCAAAGTATGTATCATATAGAACACGGTATAGCATCATACTAAAGAACAAGGACTCAAACCAGATTGCCTGGGTTCAAATCCTGTCTCTGCCAGTTATAGCTGTATGACCCTAGATAAGACTGCAAGATTCATAACCCATGTCTCAGTTTCCTTGTTGATAAAATGGGGATAATAATTATAAGGTAACTTGTAGGATGACTGTAAGAATTAAAAGAGTTAATATACTCTAAGTGTTTAGAACAGGGCCTGGCACATAGAAAATGTTTACTAGTGTGTTTATGGCTTTTTCAGTACAATGAATGAGAAAATACTTCTAATTGATGCTATAAACAATGTCCTATCCAAAACAAATTATGTTTGGTAAATGGTATTACATAATTAGAATTGAGATCTTCCTTAAAATTATATTAAGCACAAAGATATAAGTATTGAAAATGTTAGGAAAACCCATTGTCTTACTCCAGCCTGACTAATCAGAGTAACTAACAGGATGGAACAACTACTTCTTCGCTAGCCTTACCCATGACAGGTCTTTTCACATCACTGGCTTCAGCAAAGATACAAAGTCCTACAAAAGAAGACAGAAAACAGAAATATTACATTTTGAACCATCTACTTCATATAATTATAGCACAGGAAGCCACTCTCCCAATCCATTGTTCCTTCTTTTACCTCATACAGAACCATTTCGTAAACAAGTGACAGACCTTGTGGTAGTCCTATTAGAGTTTTCTTCCATACATCTTAGGAGCCAAATATACAGCTACTGATATTCTGAGGACATCAATGAATATTTTGCAGTTGTACCAAGTTCTTTTCCCTTTCATCAGTCAAAACTGCTACAAACCAAAGCCCCTTTGCCTAAGAGATTACATTCTCCTCCAATTTTTCAACTTTTCACAGAAAAATGAAGTTAAGGTTCTTCATAAAGTTCTAACTGCTTGCATCTAGGTTAATAAACATAACTTTGGTACATGAACCTCTTGACAGATTTCCAAGAGAACAGTAATGGTACTAGTTATACCTGTATATACTCATAATCATGTAACAGTATTTTTTAAAAGACTGAGCACCTCATCAACTATACAGCAATACTAGGGCTTCAATGTATTCAGGAGACTAAAAGATGATAATAGGCATTCTTTGTGGTCACGACAACAAAATGAACACAGAAAGGAAGGTTGCTTGAGTTCTTCCTGGCATAGTTACAGACTAAGCAGAGTAATCATCTGCCTTGCCAGGGAGGATTCCCAAATAATTTAAACCTTAGATTTAGGCATTCCCAAATAGATTTCCAAATGCTCAATTTAACAAAAGCCTTCTATCTGGAAAATGTCCAGGGTATTCTTTCATTTTCTTCCATTTTTTAATAAGATAGAATTCCCTAGACCCCAGTTTAAGGGGGGAAAATCATAACAAATAAACGCTGGCTTTTTCACATTTCACTTTCCAATCACTTCATAATTGTAATTACTAGCCCTTTTTCTGTATTACCAAGAATGCCAATTTAAAAGCCTGGTACCCAGTCAAACAATCTCATGTTAAGTTCCTTTGCATTTTGCTTAAATGGACATGAAGAGGGAAGAAAGTTAGAAATTCAAATAATTTTAGAGATTATGTCCAGAGAGGTTAAATGACTTTCCTGAAATCACACAGATGTGACAAAGGGAGGGCAAGAATCCAGGTACCCTGACACCTGGGCAAGTGTACTTTCAACAAACATCACACAGCTTCACACCTTTTAACACCCCTCATTTAAGGACGTCTACACACTGGCAAGATAAAAGTATACCTCATTAACCCTGGAGAATCCACCCTGATTTATAATTTTAAGTCCTATATTTACATTTTTTTTTTTTTATATTTACATTTTAATACAAACTAATCCAGCTTCTTCAGTGTGATTTTTTTTTTTTTTTTTTTTTTTTTTTTTTTTAAAATTTAAATAAAATTTATTCCAGTTTTTTTTTTTTTTTTTTTTTTTTTTTTTTTTGCCAATTTGCAATTACTTTGGGAAAAGGAATATTTTACCCCAAGATTCTCCATGAAATGCTGGATCTTTAACTTTTGAGGCCACCAATGAAAATATAATCATGCCAGTGTTTGAGAAATTATGAATAAATGAACCTAAATATAAAAGATTCTACAATTTAAAATTTACAATTTTGATTTCTCATGTCCTGTAACACAAATGCATTTTGTGAGCATAAGAGTTTTTGTCCTCTTAGGAAAATTATTCTAATAATTCATTTTCCAGTACACAGTGGTCAGTTAATTTACTGAAGGAACATAAGCAGTTACAGGTATCAGGTGAAGTCAGGTTAGCAACTGAATGCAAGGTAATGGGAAATTTGGGGGGGGGGGAAGGTGGTAAAGTCCAGATTGTAATAGAATGTAACAAATATAGAAAACCATTTAAAAGTTTGCATATATGTAAGGAGGTGATTATGAAAAAGAACATTAGGACTATGATAAAGTTACTGGAAAACATATACTGAGGAGAGGCATTATACAATTAACTTTATCCAGGACCAAGATGTGGTTAAGACAATTTATGATATGAGAAGGCTATAGAAGTGATCATACGCATCGCCCTCCTCTGAGCTCTGAAAAACAATTATGTAAATAGTACAATTTGTACTATTTGTACTATAACACCATGTATTTACTCTTGTTTTTCAAATTTTTACATCTCCCAATTAGACCCTAGAACAACATAAAGGTTAGGACTAAGTATTCAGCTTCTTTCATGCAACATGACTTACTGTGTGTCAACTACATGCTGTGCATGGTGATACAAAGATGAGCAAAACCTGGTTTCTACAACTGAGAAACTCACTGTCTATTGGGGGAAGCCAGATCCATGAAGAGACACTGACAAGAAGACAATAAAGCCGGGGAAATTGGTAGGAGGTGAGGGAGTCAGGGGAAGAGCTTCCTAAGCAGGAGTCACCTAAGCCTACAGTAGCATCGGTTTTTTGTATCTATTCACTCCCTCTATACTTAACTCATCAGATGGGTGACACCAAGATCAACCTGCAACGGGGATAATTAATTAGAATCAGTTAAAAATGAATGAGGCTTCCTGAAAGGGACTGGAGGGGAAAAAGATGTAATCTGGAAATTGGAAGGTTAAGAGATCATGCTTAAAGAGATGCTTAAGGTTTCACTGTAACATCAATTTCTTAATTCCATGTAATTCGCATTCAAACACGAGTCCTTAACACAAATTATCTTTAGGAAGAACAAAGATTTAGGAGATGATGAGATTTACTCCATCCAGAATATCCAATTAAAACAAGGGCTCTAAGTCAAATAGTTGGCTATAATAGCCTATGAAAGGCTTTATATTAATTTCACAAGCATCACTATCCAATATTATATTAAGAGTATCAAACGTGAAATAAAATTACTTTAACTGGGCTGACTTAAAAGTGATAAAGGGGCAAGTTATTGCCAACAGATAGTGGAAATACTGCAGAGGCACCGATAAAGAGAAATCACCAAGCTCAAGACAAGAGAAACTAGGCATATATCCAGAGAGATCACGTTAGGGTACACCAAGAAAGAGACGGTGCAAGGGAATTACCAGGAGGCGATGAGTAAGGTAAGCAAATTGTGGCAGTTAAGGGGATTTTCATAACCCGGACAAGAAGGTCCAGACGTTTCTTGCTGGTGGTGGCACTAGCGATATCACATCTCAGGGAGCTATCATAGAGTAAAAGAGTTGGAGAAATGTTGACGTGAGTAGCAGCAGTAGTCGAGAAAGATCACTCAGGTCTCAAGGAAGACGGGAGGTGAAGCAGGTATGACAGGAAGGCTGAGCTTCCCATCTAAAACAGCTCTGGCGGGAAAGCCCGGGAGTTCCGACCGGCCTTTATCCCCCAAGTAAGGCCGAGCGCCGTGATGGGGCCTGCAGTACCGGCAGGGGGGCGGACTCTCCGCGGTCCAGGAGAAGGCCTGAAGGAACGGCCTCAAGAAGCCTAACTAACCGCCGCCAGGCAGGCGGCGGGCGGCTGGCGGACAGCAGGGGGGTGGGGGGTGGGGAGTGGGGGGGGGGTCCCAGGGGGCGGGGCAGAGGAAAAGGCGCCGGCCCCACAGCAGTTCCCGCTTCCGCCCTGCCCAGCCCAGGCCGGCCGGCCCGGTCCAGCACTGCCTCCCGGCCCAGGCTCCCTCCATCCTCACCCCTCCCCCAGCTTCCCGCCGCCACTCACCGAACCGGAACCGGCTACTATGCGAAGGGGTTTCCGGCCGGGCGCGGAACGCAAAACCCGGGAACCGCCGCGAACCGGAACCGCCTCCACAATACCGGAAGAGCTGCTCGGTGGCTGCGGAGGAGGGGGAGGGGAAGAAGGGTGGGGGCGGGAGGTCAAAGAGCAGAGTTGAGAACCCACGGAACGCCTGCGCGATGTGTCTAGGCCTTAGAAACACAGGGAAGCGTCTAAGGCTGTGGTCTTAAATTCCCTTTTCACTTTCAGCTTGAGCTTTTTCTGTTTCTCATTCGTGGAATACTGTTGGTGCGCTCTTCGTCCTCCGCTTTTCTCTGCTCCCTCGGTCTCCGTACCCGCCACCTTCTGGTTCCGCAGGGCTATTTTTACTTACTCTCCTGTTTCCATGGCAGTTTTTTGCTGTGGTCCTGGATTTGCGGGAGCCTGTGGCTTCCCCGGCAAATGAGGACCCAAGCGCTAAGTCGAATTTCAGGATATACCGAGTTTTATTGAGACTCTGAGAACGTTAGTGCTTGTGTAGAGGTTGTTGGAGATATTTTAGTCTAACAGATTCAGAAAAGTGAAGTTGTTTCCCAAAGTTATAAAGTGCACTAGCGTACAGATTTCCTAATCAGTGGGCCTGTACTTTGTGCACCAAACCCTGGCCGTTCAGGGTTAAAAAAAAAAAAAAAAAAAAAAGCTTGGGGTGGCTTAGGTTGGGAACATGTAGAATCTTCTAGAACTCTTGAGGAGTTTGAAAAACAAGCGGCAAACATGTCAGGAAAGCTATAGAGGACCCACTAAAGAGCTACTTTTCTGAAAAGAGATAGGAAAGGACCCAGGAGTCTAACTTCTCATGGACTAAATGGCCCTGATGTTGTTCCTGGGACCACATTGATTAACCTGTAATCTGTACTGTACTTTTTAAAAAAAAATAATGGAAAGAAATAACATGTTTTTAATTTGGATCATTTACCAAGCCCCTCACCTTGGCTGTGCTCTGGACCCAGGCCCTGTCTTGGAGAAATGTTTCTGACTAGTTCCAAACTCAGTTCACAGCCACCAGTCTGAGCTCAGACTTAAAGTTGGAAGGTGCCAGGAGTATCTAAAAAGATAAGTCTCAGCAAACAGAAAAAGGGCATGCTTGATGAGTTCAGGGGATCCTGTCCTGTCAAAGGTGTAAGAATAGGTTATTTTTATCACTTCACATGTGCTGATATTTTTACACTGTCAAATCCTGAGGCCCAGTAGTATTGAGCACACCTGGCACACAATGATTAGTTTTGCCCATCCTAATCATTGTGCAGATCTGTTCACTTCAATTGAATTCTATTTCTAGGAGACAGCCATGCATAAAGAGGAATTTCATCTGAAATTTTTCATGTGTGTGATTCAATCTCGCCGCTTAGGCAGGACTCCACAGAGCACAGGTACCATTCTCATCATAGTCCAGTGACAGAGAATGGGTTCTCTCACAGGGCATCTAAAATTCAGGAAATCTAGTGGGAATACAGAACTTTGGGGTCAACTGACTTTGTTGATCCATTGCCAGTCTGACAAAATGTTTGTCTCTCAGTCATGAGACAAACACTCCTTGTATGAGTATCAGGTGAGATTTTGGGCTGGTATGTGAGGACAGGCCACAGCAGATAGGGAGGTCTTGGGAGTTGGGGGTGGGGAACAAATACTATATCTTGTAGAATTATTTCAGCCTGTCCAGGCTCATCTATGAGAGTTGTTGTGATTGTAATTGATGCTTTAAAACCTAAAAGAAAATTGGAACCCCAAAGAAAAATGGCTATTTCCACCCCTGGCTAGTATGTATCTTGCTTTTTCCCTATTTATGTTGTCAAAGGAATTGAATCTTTTTGAAGTGAGATAGTTGTTGAGAAGAATCATCACTTATCTGATTTTTCACTGGATTTATGGAAAGAAGGCCCTGGACAGCTGGGAATCTTAGGGAAAATGGAAGGGAATAAGGAGCATTCCCTGAATCCCTTTTTTGAGGGTGACCTAAAGCTATTGCTTCCTAGCTGGGGAAGCTTCAACCTCCAACATGCTCATACAAAAGCCACCACCAGGGAGAGATGACTTCAAGAATCTAAATACTATGGATGATCCAGACACCGTGGGAATTATACCTATTTTGAAAACCGGTGAGGCACGTGGGTAGACAATGGGAAGACATTTGGAAAGGTGTATTCGAAAGTGAAAAGTTTATGGGTTAAAAAAAAAAAAAAAAAAAAAGTTTATGGATAGCATTATAAATCAGGGTAGACATACCAAAAAGTTGAAGTATGATGTAAGACACAAGGGAGAAAATGTGTGTGTGTATGTGTGAGGGAGAGAAAGAGTAAGAGAGAGTAGAAGGTTATCTGGGAAACTGTAGAAAGAGGGACAGTTTTCTCTAGGAAGAATATCATGATTTAGTCAATAAAAGTCAGTTTTCTCCCTTATAACTGTAATCTAATTTAGCTTCCCCTACTGTCAGCAACTTTGATATGTAAAAATGTGAAACCAAAAAAAAAAAAAAAAAAAGGATTAAATTAAGGAGTTATATTTTAAAATGATTTTAAATATTGAAAAAATATTTACCTTGGGAGTCCATTTAATAACAAATTTCTCTTGCATATTTTAAGTAATGTTCAATTTATAAGCAACTTAGATGAAGCTTCAGAAACATATCTGTGTATAGAAATACATCTATATTGGAATCAATTCACTGTAAGCATTTATTGAGTTCCCACTATGTGCCCAATATTATACTAGAAATAATAGGTTGTAAAAAATATATGGCATATCCTTGTCATTGCCTCAATAGTTTACAGTTTGGAAATACTTTACAGATTACTTAGCCCAACTCCCTTACATTTGCAGAAGGAATTCAGGTTTTAAAAAGTTTTCCTCAAGAAATTAAAAATTTCATTGGGGTAATTTCTCTCAGTACCTCTGAAACATATAGCAGTGTTTCTTCAATAATTTTTGAGCACTTACTATTTGAAATCATTGTGCTAGACTCAATAGGAGATGAGAAAACAAAGTGAGACAACTTCCCTATTTCCCAGGAGCTTACAACCAAGAGGAGATGATATGAGACAGTGTGTTGGTTAAGAGCTTGATAACTTTGGTCCAAAATGTCAAATTTCAAAAGAAGATGCCATAGAGATGTAGGAAATGGATGACTGCTTAGGCAGAGCTTCACTGAGCTCTAGCATGTTCACAGGGCACCTTGTTCCGAGCTCTGTTTCTAAGCTTTGAACTTGCATAAACTCAAATTTTATTAAGTCTTGTTAGTGTGCCCAGAGTTAAGACTCACAAGAAAATGATTTATATGTAAAAACACCTATTCAAATATTGGGGCAATCAATATATATCTCTCTATATATGGCAAATGTATGTGGTCTAGTCCCTTTAATCACACTTGCTTTGCCCATGCAGGAAAAGCTGCTAGCAACAAGAAATAAACCCAACTGGTGGCCTTGTCCTACAGTTTCTAGAATTTATCCAGATTATTTCTTATTTGCCCTCATCTTCCCAGCTTTTCCAATTCTCATTTTGATCCATACCTAATACTACCTCACACCCCCTTTGCTCTGATGACCCATTTGGACCTGCTTCTCATGTTTGAACTCAGCAGTATCCCATGGACAAAATTCTGATATTCAACTTCAGGCTTCAAGGCACTGAGGCCTCAGGTAAGAGCCACTCTTAACCCTCTCAACTTTGCCACTAGAGAACGGAAATCAAATGTCTTCCTAATTAGCCCCAGTCTCTTTCCTCCTTTCCTCCCTCCCTCCCTCCCTTCCCTTCTTCCTTCCTTCCAAATAAAATTTGTTGAGCACATTACTATGTCAGGCACTGAACTTGGCACTAGGAATAAAGTAGTAAACAAAACAGGTACATTGCCTGCCCTTGTGAAGTTTATAGTTTTGTGGGCATGAAGGCAGTAGTCACATAATAATACACTTGATTATGTAATTAGAATGGTGCTAGTGTGATGAAAGAAAATAATATCATGTAATCAGTATGTAAAACAAGGGACCTAATCTGTTTTGAGAAGTCAGAAAAGTCCTTTTGGAAGGCCTGAGGGATGAGTATGTGTTAGGGAAAGGGGGAAAAAGATTTCCAGGAAAAGGAAAAAGCCTCTGAAACAGGAAAAAGTTTGGCTCATTGAAAGAGTAGAACAGACCAGTCTGACTTGAGTGAGGGGAAAACTAGATGAAGATAGAACTCTAAAAGGTAGTGGAAGAGCCATATTATTGCCTTCTAGGTCTTATTTTCAAGCTATGGGAAATCATTGAAGAATTTTAAGCCGGAGAATGGCAGGATCATATTTTTGTTTCAAGAAGATTTTTCTGATTACTGGCTGGAGGATGACCTGGAGGAGAACAGAAGTGGTTATCTGCTCTGAGGGGATGGCTGATGCCACTGTCTTACTCCATTCTCTGCATCCAAGCATTGCAGCTCTATAGGGCACCAGTGAGCCACACGTGTCATGAAATTGCATGGTTTGCAGACATGAACACAGAGCTACTGATGCAAAAACCTTGGCCTGATGTCCCTCTCCTGCTGCTGCCATCCTGAAAAATTCATGGGGACTCCTCTAGGATGCTCTACCCCTTGCTGTAAGTGCAGCTATAAGTGAGCACTAATCCTCAAGGAAAATGGAATACATTTTGTTTCTAGTACCCTACCTGACAGGGAAGCAGCCTCAGCTACAATTTTCTCCAACTCCCTGTGCTTCATAGTAAAAAGCTCTACCTGTAATATGAAGAGGCAGGCTGTTTGTGTGTGTGTTTGACCAATAGAGGATCTTCACCCAGCATGAGGAAGCCATTTAGTCCTGCATTGGTGCACAGCAAGGGAGTGAGGCACCTAGGCCTCACCCTTTACCCCTATGTCCTGGCCCCCAGCCTTTGTAAAGAAATGTGGTTAGCATTCCCAGATAGCACAGAGTGTTGGACAACCGCCTCCAGGATAAAGGCTCAGGAGCAATAGGCAGCTTTATGGGCTAGGCTCTGGTCCATCAAGTCCAGTTGCCCCCTAGCCTCTCCTATGCATATGGATTTTACTGATGGGCAGCCTGCTTAGGTAACCAGTGACTCTTGAGACCACTTATTGAGCTGTAAATTGGGGAACATGCCAAGAGATTAGTGCCACACCCATCTGCCCCTTTGTCCACATCTTCCCAGAAGCCTGAGACTTTACTATAGTATTATTTACTTCATCTAGACCATTGCCAGCACTGCCTGTGTCCCCAGGTGGTTCACACAGACCAGCATACATGCCAACATTGTGAGTGCCGCTGATATGTAGAGATGATGACTGCTGCCCATGGCCCAAGTCCTTCTAAGCAAGTATTCTTGCTTTCTGCATTAAAATAAGATTCTCTATATAGAGACATTACATTGTAGCAATCCAAGGACCTGTACTCCTTTTTTTTAAATAAAATTTTATTTAAGTATGTCATTCATACATGAACATACATGAATAAGTGTATAGTAAAAGCTGTGAACTTACAAAACAAATATGCATATCATCATACAGGGCTCTCATACATCACCCCACCACCAACACCTTACATTGTTGTGAAACATTTGTTGCAAATATAACAGCATCATCAAAATATTACTACTGGGGGGCGGCTGTGGCTCAATCAGTGGGGCTCCCGTTTGCCATGTGGGGGGCCCCGGGTTCGGTTCCCGGGGCCTCCTGGTGGAGGCAAGCCCGCCCACACGGGGCGTGGTTGGCTGGCCCAGTGAGCACAAGCAGCAAGGGGGGTATAAATGAATAAATAAAATCTTAAAAAAAATATATATATATATATATATATTACTACTAACTATACCCCATATCTTACATTTGGTGTATTTTCCCCCAACCTACCCAATTATTAACACCCTATATTAGTATTATACATTTTTATAGTTCATGAGAGAATATTCTCATATTTGTCCTGTTAACCACAGTCCATCTTCCACCACTGGATTCCCTGTATACAGCCCCATGTTTTGCACAGTTCATCCAAAGCGACCACTCAGTGGCTCTCATTTTCATCACGGAGTTGTGCTGTCATCACCTCAGTCCATTTGAAAACATTTTCATTACTCCAAAAGGAAAAATCTCACACCCACTTATACCTCCCAATAGTTGTCTCTTAGAATTGATATATCTTCTTTGCCATTGCTGCAAAAATATTACAATATTACTGTTAACTATCATCCATAAGTTACATTAGTTGTAATTTTTCCATGTATCACCATATTCTTATCACTTTGTAAAAGAACATTCTTCTATTTATACTATTGACCACAATCTTCATCTGCCACTGAAATCACTGTTATACATTCCCTGGATTCTCTAGTTTCCTTTCAGTTGACATTTATGTCTTCAGGCTATCTCTTTCAGCCACAATCTCATTTATAATCAGCAGTGTTAGCTATACTCACTATAATGAGTTACCATCATTTCCACACTTTTACAATAAACCTTATTAAAACTTCTACATACATTGAGCATCAGGTCCCATTCTCAACCCACATTCTATGGCCTATAACCTATACTCTAGAGTTTACCTCTGTGAATTTACTCATTGTATTTACTTCATATTAGTGAAACCATACAGTATTTGTCCTTTCATATCTGGCTTATTTCACTCAACATAATATCCTCAACAAACAAACAACATCAGCAAAAAACAAATAAAACATAATATCCTCAAGGTCCATCCATGTTGTCATATGCATTCCAATTTCATTTCTTCTTAGAGCTGAATAGTGTTCCATTGTATGTATATAGCACGTTTTGTTTAGCCATTCATCAGTTGATGGATACTTGGGCTTGTTCCATTTTTAGCGATTGTGAATAATGCTGCTATGAACATCAGTGTGAAAATGTCAGTTCACGTCCTTGCTTTCAGTTCTTCTGAATATATTCCTAGTAATGGGATTGCTGGATCAGATAGCAGTTCTATATTCAACTTCTAATGGCACTGCCAAACTGGCTTCCATAGAGACTGCGCCATTCTACATTCCCACCTACAGTGAAGGAGTGTTCTATTTCTCCACATCTTCTCTATCACTTGTAGTTTTCTGAGGTTTTTTTGTTTGTTTTGTTTTGTTTTTGATGATGGTCATTCTATAAGGTGTGAAATGGTATCTTATTGTAGTTTTGATCTGCATTTCCCTAATAGTGATGTTGAACATTTTTTTCATGTGCCTTTTGGCCATTTGTATTTCCTCTTTGGAGATGTGTCTATTCAAGTCTTTTGCCCATTTTTAAATTGTGTGGCTTGTTTTTTTGTCATTGAGTTATATGATTTCTTTATATAACAAGGATATCAAACCATTATCAGATATGTGGTTGTTTTTTTTTTTAAATATTTTATTTTATTTATTCATTTATCCCCCCCTTGCTGCTTGTGCTTGCTGGGTCAGCTAACCACGCCGTGCGGGCAGGCTTGCCTTCACCAGGAGGCCCCGGGAACCAAACCCGGGGCCTCCCATATGGTAAACGGGAGCCCTACTGATTGAGCCACAGCCGCTTCCCAGATATGTGGTTTTGAAATATTTTCTCCCATTGAGTAAGCTGCCTTTTTACTTTCTTGACCAAGTCTTTTGAAGAACAAAAGTGTTTAATTTTGAGGAGGTCCCACTTATCTATTTTTTTTCTTTTGTTGCTCGTGTTTTGGGTATAAGCTTTAAGAAACTACTGCCTACTACAAGATCTTGAAAATGTTTCCCTACATTTTCTTCTGGAAGTTTTATGATTTGGCTTTTACATTTAAGAAAGGACCTATACTCTTGGTGAAGGGAAATAAGTAGGGAGTTCTGCCTCCATCAAGATTGCCTTAACTTCAACATAGTAATCATTCAGTTATCCTCCTGATCCCAGGCCTCCAGCACCAGCACAACAGGGCTTAAGTCTTCATGAAGCTAGAGAACTCTTGGGGCTCTAGGAACTTCATTTGAATTGGAAAGGACACTGAGTAGACAGATGCCCTTCTGCCAGTCAAATATGCAAGGATACCAATAGACCTATGGACCACTTCTGTTATCTTTCACTGAATAGAGATCATCTTATATATCCTCTTGAACCACCCTACTCTGGATGGTCTCATATCAAACTCTCATGTATTTAGTAGCCTAGAAGTGTAAGCCTGCGACTATATAATTACTAAACAGTTACATTATGCTTGATAAGGTTTTAGCATATCTGAAGTAGAAGACTTACAGGATTGTGTATTACAAGACGATTGTTTGTCTTCCTTGTTCTGATATCCACAAAACCTTAACTTTTTAAGGAAAGAAAAGGTTTCTCTGGTCCAAGCAGAGGCTGCATACCTCAGCTGAAGAGTTTATTTACCATTACGCTAGTCAAGACTTGAAAATGGTGCCTTCAGCTTGCAGTAGAAGTCGTATTGCTACCTGTGACCTCTTCCCTGAACTAGCTTTCTCAAGAAACTGATCCTTGATGAGATAAATGACTGCATGGAAGCCATCTGACCTTCCAGGCATGTGGGTCTTGAAGTGTTGGGTGCTTGGACTTCCATAGCTTAGAGAAATGGTTCTCAAACTTGAGCTCATCAGAATTTCCTGGAGGGCTGTTAAAACAGTTTGCTGGGCCCACCCCCAGAGTTTCTGATTCAGGGGTTCTGGAGTGAGGCTCAAGAATTGCATTTCTAACAAATTTCCATGTTACACTGATTCTTCTGGACTGGAGCTGATAACCATTGGCTTAAACCAACTTGGGCATACCAAGAAACTCAGGTATGGTGGAATGGCCAGTCAGGTCCCCTGTGTCAGAAACTTGAATATTAGTACCTCGTGGAGGCTGTTCTACTATGGGACATACTCTGTCTCCAGGGGTCATCCTATCCTTGCTGCAGCTAAAGATGACTCTCTAGTACAGACATAGTTTTATGCCTATACCCAGGTTCTGTCCTCATGGAGCTTACATTCCATGGGGAAAGCAGATAATAAACAATATATTAGTTAAGGAGTGACTTGGTGAGATCTAAGAGTTGTGTAGAAGATGGAGACCCAGATAGATATTTGTTTCAATCCAGAGAGAGGCCCATACCCAAATGTGAGTATTTCACAACATCAACCCAACAAGTATTGCAGCCCCTTTACAATTCTTCTAGTCCAAAGGGAATCCTTGGTGACCCTCTGATACTCAACTTGTTCTTGCTTTTGCATTTGCTGTCTTCCCTCTCTGAATGCTTTCCCTCCAGACCTTAGCATGTTCCCCCCACCCCCTCATTCATTCAGAACTCTTCTTAAATGTTATCTCCTCAGTGAGGTTTTTCTGGTCCACCCTACATAAGATTGCATCCCTGTTACTCTGTTTCTCTGCCCTGATTTATTTTCCTTCACAGCACTTATCACTACCTGACTAATTTGTTTATCTCATTTCCTCAGTAGGATGTTAGCTCCCTGAGGACAGACAAGGTTTTTCTTTTCAATACTGGATCCCCTTGGGCCTGGAAGAGTACCTAACATGTAATAGTTGCTCAATATTTGTTGAATGAATACAAGACACCTGTAATATGCTATTTCCTGTTCTCCTGGGCTGGAGTCAAGCCTGGGTGACTGCTTATACTTATTTCTCATACCTGAATGTTCTGGTACATCATCACTACTAGCATCATCAACATCATCATCATCTTCACATCACAATGGTCTTAATGTAGATCTGTACACACCCCATAGCTATGACACCATTCTAATGAATGGACTCATGAATATGGCATACATCATCTTCTTTAATGCCCCCATCTATGGCAGCCTCTTGTGGTCATTGGTCAAGCACCTGACAGTAATGTCTACTTATCCTGGTTTGGAGGGCATTGTTCAGAGCTCTCTAGTCTTCATTACCTATCCACTGCTTAAGTGGTTAATGGTCAGACAGATACTTTAGAATACCTCAGCTGCTGTAATTGACTGGACCAGCTACCTGCTGCAGAATTCTCTTTAAATATCCCCCTACATTTCTCACCCCCAGAATGCCTTCTTTCATAATTATAATTTTTGCATTTCTGCACTTACTGTTGGCCTGGACTTCATGCCAAAACCCCAATAGCTTGTTGATACCTGGTGAGCTCTAGGAAGCCTAAAAGGACTTTCTAAGTGCCTTCCTTTGCACTGAGAATTAGTATAAAGACTATGCCTTTTACTACTGGGTACTGGAGTATGACATATAAGGGGAGGTACCATTTGACTCTCCTCTGTGTGTAATAGGTTTACCTGACATGCTGAAAACAGGAAGACTGCCACCAGATACTAGAAGCTAGGGGGAGTGGTGGTCTTTAACCCGATGGCATTCTGGCTCCTATTGACCCTCTTTTTCTTACAAGTTCAATTCCTTTTTCCTTGCTCTCTGCTCAATTCAGCTACCCTAAAATCTGAATTCTTTCTACCAAACCTCACCAACTTAAGAAAGCTGAGTATATTTTGGACAAAGTTCTAGATTTCCAGCAGGACCATGACAAGTACCTATACTTGAATTTTGGAAGGGGCTTAAGTCATTTCCCTCTTGAGAAGCCTGTTGGAGAGGGCCCCAGGTTCTTCTCCAGTGCAAACTCAGGACATTTCAGCTTTCTTCTCTCTGGAGGCAGGATCCAGGGTGTCCTTTTCCAGCTCTATTAGACCAGATCAGCAATGAAAAATAATCTTGGAATGAGTACATATCCAACTACTGGCCTTAGGCTGGCTGCCTCAAGAATTTGTTGGCACCATCTTATTTGACTATCTAGCATGATCTTTGCTTCTCTAAACCCTGGTTTTCTAACTCTGCTGAGCTATCACCTCACTTGTGACAATTGCCTTAGACACCCTAGCTTGAATGACAAAGTTCAGTCACCTCTTCCTCTGTCTCCATTATGTGTTCATCTGCGGGCCTCAGACACTAAGGGACCCTGAGGGACACTTCTCAGCCTCCCTGTTAGAGGGGTGAGGATTGGACATTTACCATATTTTCTAGAACTGCCGAGATCTTAAACATTATTAGTCCATCCTCAGATTATGCATCCAAATTTTGATTCATAAGATAGGTGATCCATGGCTAGCTAGAGTGCCCTTTCCTAGTGTTAAAATTCCTGGGAAACTATATTTGAAAACTTTTTTTTAAAAAGTTGCTTGCTGAACAGAAAATTAGAAAAAGGGAAATGTATGGTCTTGAAGTTTCATCTTAAAGTGAAGGAAAATCCATTTTTAAGGTGCTACCCATTTCATCTTCATCGCATCCATCTCCCTAATGCTATAATATTTGTGTCCCATGGAGTCTTTCCCTTAAAGAGTACTAGATAAACACTGCTAAATTCTTATTATCCAGGTCCTTTTTGTTTTTACTCCATCCTCCCCCCCAACAGTTATAAGAATGAGATACATTACAGTTGTTAATGAGCTATTGATTTCTTCAGTTATATCCCAGGTCCAGTGAAATGTAAACTTCCTATAAACCTTTGCTAATCCTACTAACTGGTAAACCCCATGAGAGCTTAATATAGTTCAGTACCTGGCACAGTATGAGTCCTCAATAAATATTTGTTGAAAGTATAACTGAATGAAAAACAAATTGGCATTTCTCAAGATTCTTGTCAGGAAGATATGTATAGCCATTTGTTAACATGAGTTATTTCTTCAGCTAATTTCTGTTTCATGTTTGTTTTTAATAGTTTATCAGAAAATGACACCTTCAAGTTTGAGGATTACAGTAAGATGATGATAGGCAAGGCCTAACTACCTCTGAGAAAATTCTTCTTTTCTGGGGCTTGACCCCACTGACCTTATTGAGGTGACAGTTCCTTTATTTGTGCTCATTTAGTTTTCCAGGAATCCCTGGGGGTGATTGAACCCTGGATACAAAAAGGGATCTAAGGGATCAGGTGTCTTTGGGTAACTGAGTGACATCTCCTTGCCTTCTGATTGAGGTAGACTCAATGCAGTTATTCATTAAGACTGCTTTTCATTGGAGACATGGGAGTTGGTAGTGGGGACAGGGGGAAAGGGTGGATTGCCTCTCAGAATTCCAGCCAGCAGCTTCAGTGTTGGAGTTAGAAACCCCAGAATATGTGGTAGCTTTTTCAACTTTTCTTTTTCCAAATTGTTTTTAAATTTTTAAAATTTTTTTGTAATTTATTGAAGTATATCATTCATACACAAACATACATAAACAATAAGTGTATAGTAATAGTTGTGAACTTACAAAACAAACATACATAACATCCTACAGGGCTCTCATACCTCACCCTACCACCAATACCTTGCATTGTTGTGAAACATTTTTAATGATGAAAGAGCATCCTCAAAATATTACCACTAAACAAAGTATCTTACATTTGGTGTATTTTCCCCCAACCCACCCCATTATTATTATTTTTATTACTATTATTATTATTTTGATATCATTTATACATGAACATACATAAGATGTCTTGTGAGACATCTGTTACAAATTATGAAAGACTATCATCAAAATCTTACTACTAACTATAGTCCATATCTTATATTTGGTGTATTTTCCCCAGCCCACGGTATTATTATTATTATTATTTATTTATTTTTTTTTTTTTTTACCGGGAGGTCCCAAGGATCGAACCCAGGTCCCTCCATATGGCAGACGGATGCCCAACCATTTGAGCCACATCCGCCCCCTTATTATTTTTAAAAATATATTTTTATTACAGAAGTTGAGAACTTATAAAACAATCATGCACACGTGCAGAATTCCTGTAGAGTATCCCTCTATCAACACACCACACCGTGGTAGAACATTTGTTACAGATTATGTTATCAGACTATTACCACTTACTATGGTCCGTAGCGTACATTTGGCACACTTTTTCCATACTCCCCTATTATCAACATAGTACATCTTTGGCATAGATTTATGAATATTACAGTATTGCTGTTAACCGTAGTCCATAGGTCATTCTATTTGTATTTTTCCCATGCTTCTCCACATTCCCACCACACTGCAATAGTGCTCTAGCTCACAAAGTATACTCTTGCATCTGTAACATCAACCACAATTCTCATCTGAGTTTGCTGTGCATTCCGCCCCTAGATTATTCTCTAGCTTTCTTTCAGTTGATATTAACATCCCTAGATGACTCTTTCCAGCCATTCTCCCATTTATAAACTAGCTGTTACTCACTATAATGTGTTACCATCAACTCTATACACTTCCACACTTTTACAGTAAAGTTAATTAAAACTATATACATTAAGCATCAGTAGTCCATCTCAGTCCTCCTCTTATCTCCTTTAAGAGTCTACCACCTACCACCAGGTCTTGAAGATGTTTACCTACATTTTTTTCTAGAAGCTTTGTGGTTCTTGCTTTTATATCTACGTTTTTTTATCCATTTTGAGTTAATTTTTGCATAAGGTGTGAGATAGGGGTCCTCTTTCTTTCTTTTGGCTATGGATATCCAATTCTCCCAGCACAATTTGTTGAATGGTTTGTTCTGCCCAAGCTGGGTGGGTTTGATAGGCTTGTCCAAAATCACTTGACCATAGATCTGAGGGTCTGTTTCTGAACCATCAGTTTGGTTCCATTGGTCTATGTGTCTGTCTTTATGCCAGTACCATGCTCTTTGTTTGTTTTTTAAAGATTTATTTTATTTATTTATTCCCCCCCTTGTGTTTTTTTTTTGTTGTTATTGTTGTTGTTGTTGTTTTTCGCTCTCTGTCTTGGGCTGTGTGTCCACTCGCTGTGTGTTCTCTGTGTCTGCTTGTCTTCTCTTCTCGTCTTCTCTTTAGGAGGCATCGGGAACCAGTCCTGGGACCTCTGATGTGGGAGCAAGACACTCAATCGCTTGAGCTACCTCAGCTCCCTGGTTTGTTGTGTCTCTTATTGTCTCTCCTCTTTGTCTCTTTTTGTTGCGCCAGCTCTCCACACAGGCAGGTCTCCACGCAGGCCAGCTCACTTTCACCAGGAGGCCCTGGGAAATGAACCTGGGACCTCCCATATGGTAGATAGGAGCCCAATAGCTTGAGCCACATCCACTTCCCACCATGCTGTTTTTACCAGTGTAGCTAGGTAATATGATTTCAAGTCCGGAAATGAGAGTCTTCCAACTTTTCTTTTTCTTTTTAAGATGTTTCTGGCTATTCGAGACCCCTTACCCTTCCAAATAAATTTGATAATTGTGTTTTCCATTTATTTTTAAAATGCTGGTGTAATTTTTATTGGTATTGCATCGAATCTGTATATCAATTTGAGTAGAATTGACATCTTAATGATATTTAGTCTTCCAATCTGTGAGCATGAAATGTTCTTCCAATTATTTAGGTCTTTTTAAAATTTCTGTTAACAATGCGTTGTAGTTTTCTGAATACAAGTGCTTTACATCCTTGGTTAAGTTTTTCCTAAATATTTGATTCTTTTAGTTGCTATTGTAAATGGAATTTTTTTCCTGACTTCCTCCTCAGATTGCGCATTACTAGTGTCTTTTAAAGTCTATTTCATCTGATATATGTATAGCTACTTAGGGTTTGTTTTGTTTTGTTTTGTTTTTTGGTTACTGCATGCATGGAATATTTTTTTCCAGCCTTTCACTTTCAATCTGTTGGTATCCTTGGGTCTAAAGTGAGTCTTTTGCAGACAGCATATAGATGGCTCATTTTTTTCTTATCCATTCTACCAGTTTTGTGTCTTTTTATTGGGGAGTTTAATCCATTAACATTCAATGTTATTACTGTAAAGGCAGTTCTTATTTCACCCATTTTGACCTTTGGGTTTTATCTGTCATATTTTATTTTCACCACTCTTTTGAGACTTTTAGTTACTTTTACTGATACAGTCTTCATTTCTAGGCTCTCTTCTAAGCCTCTTTTTCCTGTCTTTTCTTTTCAGACTGTAGCACACCCTTTAGTATTTCCTGCAAAGTTGGTCTCTTGGTTATAAACTCTGTTTTTGTTTATCTTGAATATTCTAAACTCGCCCTCATTTTTGAAAGACAGTCTTGCCAGATATAAGATTCTTGGCTGGAAGTTTTTCTCTTGCAGTATCTTAAATATATCATACCACTGTCTTGCCTCCTTTCTGATGAGAAATCGACACTTAATCTTATTAGTTATTCCTTATATGTTATGCATTGCTTTTCTTTTGCTGCTATCAGAATTCTCTCTTTGTGCTTTGGCATTTGACATTCTGATTAGTATGTGTCTTGGAGTTGGTCTATTCGGATGGGAGTACATTGTGCTTCTTGGACATGGATATCTGTGTCCTTCAATAGGGTTGGGAAAGTTTCTACCATTATTTCTTCAAATATTCCTTCTGTCCTTTTCCCCTTCTCTTCTTCTTCTGGGACACCCATCACACATGTGTTTACACATCTCTTGCTGTCTTGCTGTCGTTTAGTTCCCAAGACCTTGTTCAATTTTTTCCATTCTTTTTTTCATCAGTTCTTTTTTATGTTTTCTTTCAGAGGCCATTTCTTCAAGCACACCACTCCTTTCTTCTTCTGCCTCTTCAAATCTGCTGTTATATGATTCCATTGTATTTTTAATTTCATTTATTGTGCCTTTCATTCCCGTAAGATCTGCTATTTTTCTATGTATGTTTCTAAATTCTTCTTTGTGCTCATCCAATGTCTTTTTTTTTTAAATTAATTAATTTATTTATTTATTTTACTTTTATCCATTTTTAACCCCCCCATCCCTGTTTTTGCTGTTTTTGTGTTCATTTGCTGGGCATTTCTCTGTGTCTGTTTCCTGCCCTCTCTTCTCATCCTTCTCCTCCTGTCTTCACCTGGATTTGATCCTGGGAAACTCCGATGTGGGAGAGAGGCATTCTGCCACCTGCGCCACTTTAGTACCTGGTTTTTTGGCCCATCTTGTCTTGGCTTTCCCTTTGTGTCACTCTCCTGTTACATCATCATCTTGCTGCATGGTTCAGCAGGGCTTGGAGGCACACCCAAGCTCGGGGCTGGGGGCTCAGCCACTCATGGGGCCTGACAGTGTGCCTGCTCGCGGGGCCTGGCTGCCCACGTGCCTTCTATATTTTTCTTTATTTTACCAGGAGGTCCTGGGGATTGAACCCAGGTCCCTCCATATGGGAGATGGACGCCCAATCATTTGAGCCACATCTGCCCCCCTCAATGTCTTCTTAATATCCTTAATCTCTTTAGCCATCTCATTGAATTTATTCAGGAGATTTATTTGAACATCTATGATTAGTTGTCTCAACTCCTTTATGTCATCTGGAGGCTTATCTTGTTCCTTTAACTGGACCAAAGCTTCCTGTTTCTTGGTATGGATTGTAATTTTTTGTTGGTGTCTTGGCATCTAGCTTACTAGATGGATTTATTCTGGGTACAGTTTCTCTCTTTAGTTTAGGGCTTTCTTGCCCTTTCTTCCTTGCTGGTTGTGTAGTAGAAGATGAGGATGTAGTTAGTGCTGTAAGCTGTGGAGTCTCAAGCTGCCTGCATTGCCCCAGGGACCGATGAAGCTTCTCCCACCGTTCTCCTTTGCCAGGGGTAGTGACAGAGCTACAGCCATGTGTAATAATCCAGGCCATGCAGGTCAAGACTGTAATTGCCCAGAGAGACTGATGAAGCTTCAAGCCCCTTCCTCCCTTGCCTGGGGCGGGAATGGAGCTGTAGGTGTGGGCAGCAGTCTATGCCGCTCAGGTCCAAAATGACAGCAGTTGCCCCGGTAGACTTTTGTCTCTTTAGTCGGTGCCGCCCAAATGTATCTGCAGTTACCTGGAGAGGCTGGTGCAGGTCCCGCCAGTTTCCTCCCTGCCAGAGGCTAGGGCCGCAGTCCAATCTGGGTAGAAAGAAGCCGGTCCCTACTGCCTCTGTAATTTTCAATCAGCCCGGCTTCCCCTCATCAGGGGGCAGAGTCAAAATAGCGGCTACTGGCCTCTTTCTGACTTGGACAGGTTCAAACTTTAGCTGTTCTTAGGATTATACTTTAGCCAGCAGAATTTACTAATCAGTAGCTGAAGTTGGTGCCCAACCGTCTCTTTCTCCCCTGTTTTTGGGAAATGGAACTTCCAGTTCCAGCCAAGGAAAAGCTCCTGAGGCAGCTTGCGCTGCCAGTGGGGGATGGGCACAGGTGTGGCGTGCTCTACTTACGGATCTTCTCTGCAGATGGGCAGTCTTCTACTTCCATTCTTTCCAGAATGTTGCAGGATGCTCTTCTGGTCTCCTGGAGCCCCCAAACAGGTGCTTTAGATAGCACTTGGTGATTACTAACTGCCCAATAGCACAAGCTGACTCTAGGAGCTCCTTACTCTGCTGCCATCTTGCTAGTTGTTCCCTTTTCCAAAATTTTTAACATTTTTACTGAGATATAATTCACATATCATAAAATTCACACCTTTAAAAGTGTACAATTCAATGGTTTTTAATATATTCATAGATTTTTATGACCAATCTAAGTTTAGGTATTTGTCACCCCAAAAAGAAACCCCAGGGTGCAGACTTAGCTCAGTGGTTGAGTATCTGCCTCCCATGTGTGAGGTCCCGGATTCCATCCCTGGTATATCCTAAAAAAAAAAAGAAGCCCCATACCCCTTAGCTGTCACTCCCCATTCTCTCCCTCTGCCCTAGAAAACCATAATCTACTTTCTGTCTCTATAGATTTGTCTATTCTGGACATTTTAAATAAATGGAATCATATAATATGTGGTCTTCTGTGAATGGCTTCTTCCACCTAACAAAATGTTTTCAGGGTTCATCCATGTTATAGTATGTATCAATACTTCTTTTTATTGCTAAATCATATTCCATTCTGTGGATAGACCACATTTTATTTGTCTGTTCATCATTTAATGGACATTTGGGTTGTTTCTGTGTTCTGGCTATTATGAATAATACTGCTATGAGAATTTGTATACAAGTTTTTGTATGAACATATATTTTCATTTTCCTTAGATATATATCTAGGAATGAATTGCCAGGTCATATGGTAACTCTATGTTTAATTTTGAGGAATTGTCAAACTCTTTTCCAAAGTGGCTGCACCATTTTACCCCAGCAATGTATGACTGTTTTGAATTCTCTACATCATTGCCAACACTTATTATTATCTATCTTTTTGTTTTGGCTTTTAAAATTTTATTCCCATCCTACTGGGTGTGAAGTAGTAGCTTATTGTGGTTTTGATTTGCATTTCCCTAATGGTTAATGATATTGAGCATATTTTCATGTATTTACTGACCTTTAGTATGTATGGAGAAATGTCCATTTAAACAATTTGTCACAATTTTTAGGTGGGTTGTCATTTCATTATTGAGTTGCAAGGCATTTATGTATTCTGGATACTAGTCCCTTATCAGATATATATTCCATTCTGTGAGTTGCCTTTTTACTTTAAAAAATAATCAATTTTATCAATACATATAAATAAAGAATACAATTTATCCAGAGTGTACAGTCAGTGGTATTTGGTATAATCACATAGTTGTGTGTTCATCACTTCAATCATTATTAAAGCATTTTCATTATTTCAATACTTTTCAGTTTCTTGATGCTTACAGCACAAAAATTTTGTGTAGCCAAATGTATCTTCTAGTCACTGGCTTTTTTGTTGTTATTGTTGTTACTGTTTGCAGCTAGAATGTACAGGGGCAGAAACAAAAGTAAGCAAGAGGAAGGACTGTAGAAAGGACAAGAACAGAGTTAACTGTGGAGAGGCATTGAAGCAGAGTTAACCTGTGGGTGGAGAAGGGGAAGGAGAGCACTTGACCCATATCCCCACCGTGGCTCCTGTTTGCTGTGTAGCCCCACAGACATGCTTCTGTACCAGAATCCTGCACCCTCTTCTACTGCAGGTTTGAGAAGGGGCTATCATGGCAGTGGTCATCCCTAGCTTTTCTGTATTTTCTCTGAGAAAGATAATGAAAATGTAAAAGGAATTTTTGATGTCACTCTATAAAAAATACCAGTGTTGCATGCTCTGCAAAGGCAGAGATTCTTTTTCATTTCTTTTCTCTCCTCTCAGCACTTAATACAATACCTGGCACACAGACTCCCAGCAAATGGTTTTTTCAGTGAGTGATAGAATTGGGAGGCAGTGGATAGGGTCGGAGGAGGAGGTTTTAGTATCAGTTGCCGAAGGTGTCTGAATGCAAGGCTAGGAGAAAGTTGTCTCTGCTGCAAACAAGGGAAAGCAACTAAATAACTCCTGATTCCCAGAAGCTGATGGCTCCCGAAATAGGTATGTGGATACCAGAACCATCTGGAGAGTGAAGAAACTAAGCTGCTGCCATAGATGAACTGTGTTCTTAGGAGGGAGGAGGAAGAGGAGGAGAAAGGAGAAAGGGAGGAGGCGGAGCCTTCTTGTCAGCCTCTGCTAGTGGAGGTTAGAAGCCTCTCCTCCTTCCCCCTCCCTGTTGCCTCCACCTGGCTCCTCCCCGTGTTCTCCCTGCTCCCCTCCCCCGTTCCCCAAGGACAGGCTGCAGGGAAGGAGCTGCGGAGGATAGCTGAAGACTAAAAGGCAAGTGGGGCCCTTGGGTAAAGAGCAAGGGGGAAAGCTGAAGAGAGGTGGGAATAAAAGTGCTGGGAAGAGGTAGTGCTGTTCCAAAAGGAGCAGAAAGGAAAGAAGAGGTGATAATGGCATTCGAAGCTGGAGCCGAGAAGGGGGATGGGTAGGGCAGTCGTGAAGAATCCTAGCCCCTTGGCTAATCTCTGCTTGCTACGCATAGCTCTGTTGCTCGGGGGGATCTGGGTTGGGGTGGTGCTCAGACTGCATTGCCCTTGGCTGCCTGACCCCTACCGTGGCACCCACCCAATTCAAATCCGTGTACCAGTGATGCTGCCTCTCTCTATTTCTCCCTTCCGCTAGCTTAGGTGTATACACATGTGGTTTTATCTTTCAGTTTTAATGTCTGTGCCTATTTATTTCTGCATGTGTGTCATTGTCTATCTTATAAAGGATTCCTGTATATGAATCAGCTTGTATTTCTGTGTCTTGTGCCTCTGTAACTTAGAGATGCAGGAGAACAGGAGCATTTTCCTAACCTTCCTCTTGTTATTGTGAATTCTCTTCCTCACTGAAGCCTCCAGGGAGGGAAGATCCCTGTATGGGCTTCTCTACCCACTGATGAGCTTCGAGAGTGAATGAGAAGAAAAAACTCAGGGGCGAGGGGAAGAGCATTCTCAGATGTCTTATTTTTTTCCCCTTTCCAAATTTTTTGCCTTTCTATTCACCCCAGCCACTTAGTCTTTCTTTCTTTCTTAAGAATGGCAGAAATTTGGCTGACACTATTTAACATTTTAGATAAATAGGATAGTATCTGTTCCATGTGTGCTTATCTATGTTGATATTCCTTCCTCCATTTGTCGCTATATGATTTCTTAAGTCCTGTTTGTGTCTGTGTGTCTTATTACAAATACAGACACTGTGGAGGTGTATCTGTTTTGAAGCACACAGATTTTTTCATATGTTTGTACATATTTTGTGTTGTTCATCGGTTCATTAATGTTTCAATAAGTATTTACTGAGCTCCAGTTGTATGCATAGACGTTGGTAGGCTTTGAGATGCTGTGGGAGAGTTTTTAAAAAATGAACATGGTCCCTGCCTTTGAGGAGTCTTCAGTCTAGTAGAGAACATAACTTTGGCAGACATCTAGTCCAGGGGTTGGCAAACTTTTTTCATAAAAAGCCAGGTAGCAAATCATTTTAGGCTTTGCAGGCTAGACGGTCCCTGTTGCACTACTCTGCTCTGTTGTTGTAGCACAAAAGCAGCCATAGACAATGCATGAATGCATGAGAGTGGTTGAGTTCCATTAAAAGTTTTTGGACACTGAAATTTAAATTTCATATAGTTCCTATGTGTAACGAAATATTTTTTAAAATATTTTTTTCAAACATTTAAAAATGTAAAAACATGTCTTAGCTTGCTGCCCTACAAAAAATGTGTAGTTGGCTGACATTTGATCTAGTCCAACCGTCTTTTCAAAGCATAAAAAGCAATTAAAATGCCATGTAAAAGTTCCAGACTAAACATGGTTATGGGAGGTCCCCAAAAGAAGCACTCCTGGACCTGTGGTAATCACTGAAGGCTTAATAGGGGTGCACTAGTACTGGCCTTAAGTGATGGAGTGGGATTTGGATTTGTGGAAAGGGCCAGGGTGGCCTTGTGGGAAGGGATGCAGTATGCCTGGGCACAGAAGTGGAATGAAGCAAAGTAACGTTCAGGTGATAGTGGAGAAGTCATGGGAGCAAAGGTTAAAGCTATAGGTGCAGGCTGGATTGAGGAAGATCTGAATACCGAACCAAGATGCCGAGACTTTATCTGTCAGTACTGTTTACATGTACTATGTCTGTGAATCTTTGTCTCTTTGTAACACTGTGTATTTCCATGTGTATGTCTTTGTGCATGTTTCATTGCATGTATTTTATTGGCACGTGTGTGATTTTTTATTTTATTTGGCCTTTGTTCCTGTAAGCAGCTACTTTGGTTTCCCAGCTGCAGGGCAGAAGCAGGAGCTGCCCTTAAAGTTCTCATCTTCCGTTCATATGAATCGTCTTTCCACTGAAGTCTCAGAGGTCTCTGGCCCTCCCATGGCAGGTTATTTTGTATCTCTGATGAGTGGAGCAGGGAAACAAGCAGAGAGAGACTACAATAGCTATTGTAGTAAGTAATTCAGGTGGAAAGACACAGTTAGGATGGAAAAGAAGGGATGGCTAGGGGAAGATAATAAGGGAGAATAATAGGTGATTGTTTTTATTCTGAGGGTAAGGGAGTGGATAAATAAAAAAATAACAGGTTTTAGCCTGGATAACTGGGAGAAAGATGATTCCATTGGTAATCATTTTTTAATACAAAAGCATGTTTTGTGTATTCCTTTGAGAGAAATAAGTCCTAATGGCAAAAATATGATGATGTTCCCATGTCATTTGTACATATCTGTGTGTATAAGGCAGTGATTTGGTGTTACTCTTTCCATTTGATAGTATGTGTTGTGAGGGGCAAGGCCTAAAGACAAAGGATCAAGACATTTTGGACCTGCCCACTAGATGCAGTTTTGGGTTCAAAAACTCCTATAACTGTGAGACATAAGGACATCAAGGTCACATTTCAGACTACTGTGAAATTTTGATTCATAAGAATCATCAACCATATTAACTCTTCAAAGCACATCCAGAAAAAATTTTTTTCGAAGATGCACTTGAATTTGGTACTTTTTATTAAAAAAAAAAAAAACATTTTCTTTAATTGAATCAATAAAACATTTGCTGTTTTCTTGCTTAAAAAAAAAAAAAAAAAGACATTTTGGAGGCTGAGACACCGAAGGGATGGGAAGAGCCATAGAAAGTCCCTAACCATTTCTGAGCCTGACTTCATTCACTTGGCCAAGCTTTAATGAACCTTCTAACCTCAAACCCCAGGTTCCAGTCGTAGTCCAATTCCATAACACCCAGCCCTAATCATAACCATAACCCACCCTACCTTTGCTTTTTGGCTTCCATTTGTTGGTTCTCAGTCTGTGCCCCAAAACTCATCAGATTCCTACCCTCTGCAACATTTCTCGTCATTAAAAGAGAAGAATCCTTGAGGCCAACTCAAATTTCCGCCTTTTTTCATTTCTGTTCCGTCAGCCACCTTTCTCCTTGACCTTCACTCAGACAGGTTCCAGTTGGGGTGAGGAGAATCAGGGCGGGATGAGCTAGGACTTTTTCAATCTTGAGCTTGAGTACTATGACATTTCAGCTTGTCATTCTGCGAGGGTGTGCCTTGCCTCTGGCCGAAGTCCAGAGCTCCCAGGCTACAAAGCCCAGAGCCAGTGTAGTGGGAGAGCCTGACTGCAGTGGCTGTAGCTGGTGTTAACGGAGCCATTTCCTGAGCTGGTAGTACCCTGATTGAGTTGTTTCTTAACTTACACTGACCGTTCTCTTGAATTCTAGAGTGGATCATGACCCATGAAGAGCACCATGCAGCCAAAACCCTGGGGATCGGCAAAGCCATCGCCGTGTTAACCTCTGGTGGAGATGCCCAAGGTAAGGAGGAAGGCCTGCTGGGGGTGGGTGGTGGTGGACAAAATACATGGCTGGTAGGGCCTCCTAGAAGTTTCTTGACTCCCTTAGCCTATAGATTCATGCTAGAATCCTGGGTTTTCATTAAAGTCTGTCAGCTCTAAGTGTTTTTAGATTTTATTTGTTCTACTTTTATTTAACCAAATCTTCATAGAACATCTTTCCAAGTTTCTCTAAAGATTTGGGGCCATTTTGGTCCTCTGACACTCAAAAGAGTGGTATTTTCTTGAGCACCTTTGGAAAGAAAGAAAAGAGATAAAATCGTTGAGAATGCAGTAGATGGAGTCACTTCAAGTACTTTGCAAATTATGGGAAAGGGAGAAGATCCAAATTGGCATTTGGTGGACCTGAGCCAGATCTCTGGATATTAACTCTGATGCCTATAGAGTTCCTGCAGTGCCCGATCTTACAGCACAGTCCCTTCTACCAGCTACAATTCTGCTTTGCTCCCTGTTTTCTCTGGCCTCTCCCTTTCCAGTCTTTTAGCCCTTGAACAAACAGGAACAGCAGCAGTTAATCAGTACATATCCATTGGAGGAAGAGGGGCAGAAAGCAAGCCAGAGAGCCTTTCTTTCTGTGGAGTCTAAGAAACCTGGGTGCACAGGAAAAATAGAGTGGAAGATAAGGGATGTGTGATGTTTTCCCTTTCTCCTCCTTTGTTCTTTTTATATATTCTAATTTATAATATGATGAAAAGGGGCAGGATTTCTGTGAAAGAAATACCAGGACATGGAGACGGTAATGAGAAAAAGAGAGAAAAAAAAGAGATTTCCACTGGTCTGCCCCCTCCCCTGCCCCACTGTCCCTAGGCTTTCATAGACATTGTGCTCAGCACCTACTTTGTATATGTTTTGAAGAAATTGTTATTCCTTTGGGAACTCTCAGTTTAATGAGGAAAGATACTGTATGCTACTAGAATTCTTATATAAGGATATATATAAATTCATCAAGTGTGCATTAATGTAGTAGAAACCATTTATATAATAAAATGGTAGGCACTGTTGGATTAATCAGGGAAAATGTCATGCTTTATGGAGAAGACGGATTTCAAGAAACGGAAAACTTCCTTCATGTAAAGTGTGTAAATCAGTGCCTGGTACATAATAAGGACTCAATAAATGTATTAGTGAATTCAAAAGTGAATTATTGAGCACCTACTGTGCGCCAGGTAGGATGAGGCACTACGGATACATCAGTGAAAAGGTCAGACCCAGCCCTTGCTCTTTCGATAATCTGCATTAGTACATTAGGAGAGCTAGGCTTTAAAGATATTTTTGAACTAATGTTTATTTAATTATAATTGTGATAAATGTCATGAATAAGAGAATGCTAGAATGAAGAAACTGAGGAAGGAGGGCACAGTGGCCTGAGATTAGAAAGGCAAAGCCCCTGTTAAGGCTCTAGCAATTGCCAACCCAGCTTCGATAACTTCTCTCTTCTCCCCTGGAAAGAATCCCATGCCAGTGCTGAGTTCCTAAACATAAACACTATGACTATTGATCCTAAAACCTGTGGGATTGCCTGTTGAATTGGACTGTCAGCTGAGGGGAAGGGAGAGCCTATTAAAAATCCAAGTGAGGCACACAGTTAATCAAATGATGAGGGAGAAGAGCTCTTTGAAGAGGGAAAGAAGAAAAAAAAAAATAGAGGATTTAAATTGGGTCTCAGAGCAGCTTCTGATCCTGAGCAGTGAAACACTCCCATCCTCTGTCTGCTTTAAGAGAAGGATCATCTTTCATGGAGGCAGAGGCTATGGATTTGCTGATTTCTGAGGCTCAGTTGAGCCAAGGCCCATGGGAACCTATGAGAGGCACAGTGTACCCAGGAAAATATCCCACCTGCAAATCCATATGTCCTAAGAGTATGTCAGTGGGACTGAAAGTGGTAGAGAGTAAAATTAAAGGAGGCAAGGAGATAAAACAGGAACTCAGAATAAGAGCTGAGAGGTCTCAGCCGAAGGAGCAGCTCAAACACAGAAATAGCCTGGCCAGAGAGAAGTTTGATAGGCCCTGGTTCTCCCAGGGAGAGAGCACAGAAATGTTTTTTACCCCTAGAGGCTTTGGACCACTGGGGAAAATGAGATTGGGCTCTGTCATTTCCCTGGGCTCAACAAAACTACTTACCTCTTGAAGTAGAAGAATGGCCAGGATTCAGACATCCTGAGCTTGGAATCCAAGGACTTGGGGATGATGAGCTATTTAGATACCAATTCTAATTCTCTTTCCTGCCCAGGAATGGCCTCAACCCCCTAAACATGCCACACGTAGCCTTATGAAATCGCATATTCTGCTGCTGGAAAGGACTTGGGTCATCTGGTCTAGCCCTCTGTCTCCACACAGGCAGTTCAGTCCAGTGCATGTTTGTCCTATTTTTTTCCTGTTTTTTTTATTTTTTTCTTGTTTATCCTATTTTTAAAGGTTTACAAGGACAGAGATTCTATTACTCCAGATTGCCTCTTCTAGGGTTTACAATTTTTAATTGCATAGCCATCAAAAAGTGCTATTCACATCCAACAAACATTTATTCCTCATCTTGGAATCACATTACTTTTTTTCTCTTATTCCCAATTCAGTTAAGGTAGAAAGAAACTTTTTAGCATTGGCTTTTAAAAAGATAATGACTAAGTTGTTTATTAGTTTTTTCTGTCTAGTCTTATAGAGGCCTATCATCTATAAGTCTTCTCCCCAAAGCCTCTTCCCGACAGGGTGTAATTGGACACTCCAAAGTATGTGCTTATGTTGTTCTGTAGAGTCCTTCCTGGCTGTACCCGGAATACCCCCTGGATGGTGCCTGTAATTTTATCCTTCATCTTGCCTCTAGTAAGCCAGGCAGCTGCTCATACTGGTTTATTTAGGGTAACGTGAAACAGCCAAGGAGACCCTGGCCAGGACTGGCTTGGAGCCAGACTAGGCCCATGAGGTTGGATAGGAGAGCCCAAAGAATTATTGGGACTCCTTAGCACAAGCTAGCAACACATCCCAATTTGTGATTTCTAGGGAACTCAGGGTTGGTGACACTGCTAAAGGGGCACTTGGGGTCCTAAAACTTGATTTCTAGTAAAACACTCAGATATCCAACTTGCCAGCAGGAAGGATGACCTCTGGAGGTTGGCAGGGTTGAGGTAAGAAGAAAGTTGAGGAAGGAGGGAAGAGAAAGGATCTTCTCTGGTGGGATTTTTCTTATGCCCCACAGATTTGGATAGTCCCTATCCATTGTTGTTGTGCTTTACATTGCAAACTTTTTTGATTTTTTTTTAAATTTTCACTTTTTTATTTTCCCCTCATATTTACTTAGCCTGGGAGCAGGAAACAGTGTTCCAACCTATACGTTTCAGAAGAATGTTTTTTCTTTACTTCATATGATTATAAATTCATATTCCAGAACTCTAGGTATCCAATAGAAAATCACACGGGCCTTGTGACTGGCTGGAAAACCAGCACACAATAGTGTCATGTCTTCTGATCTTACAGAGTTGACTTCATTCATATCTTTCCTAAAGCAGTGGCGGCTTTGCATGGACTTCACCCTCATCTTTATCTGTGCTGTTCCGCCTGCCTAGACCACTGTCCCCAAAATTGTCTACCTGGCAAAAATATTTAAAGTAAGTCTTGGGACAAATGCCATCTTTTTTGTATAACCTTCCCCGACTTCCTCCTGGCAGGCTTAGATGTTCCTTCTCTTTGTTCCCACTGCACAGTGTACATATCTCCTTTATAGGGGCCAATATATTATATTGTAATTACATCTCGAAGACCTTTACTAAGCCCCTTTTTGTATCCCTGATGCCTAGCACTGTGCCAGGAACATGATAGGTGTTGAATAAATATGTGTTCAGTGAGTGAATGGACCTTCAGTTTGATTTGGAGCTTACAGCCAAATGATACCAAACTCTTAGTCCACAGAAAAAGACATTCTGGTCTTCTTGATTCTATACTGCTCCAGATAGCTTTGGATTATGCAATATTTTGTGATGGTTTTTTAGTCTAGTGCTTGATGGTATGTGGTATTTCTCCAAGCAGGGTCAAGGACTGTATTATAGTTCTCCAGGGAAACAGAATCAATAGGATATATACATTAAGAGATTTCTTGTAAGGAATTGGCTTATATGACTGTAGGGGCTGGCAAGTCCAAACTCTGTAGAGCAGGCTGCAAACTGGAGACTCTGATAAAAATGATGAAGTCCTTAATCTGAATTCCCCAGGGGAAGCTTCCTGGAAATTCCAGCAAGATCCAATTAACCGTCATAAAGAATGTGTGAATAGATTATATATTTAAACAAAAATATGTACTGGGATATTTGAGGGAGGGTGGCTAAAATGGTTCACAAGAAGTTGACTGATTGTGGCTGGAAGATTCCTTGAGCATCACCATTAGCCCCTCTGTACATTACAAGGTAGGGCAGGGTCACGAGGGTCAAGATCCAGGAACAACTCCCATTTCTCACCAGTAAAGGCATTCTTAGCACACTATAAGTAGCATTATTTTTAATGCAGAGGTGTTTTGTTTACAACTCCTACTATGTATTGTGACAGGATAGCTCCTTTCCAGAGCTTCTGGGAGAGACAGCTCCCAGAATAATTTTTCTTCCAATGGAAGCAGAAAGAGAATAATTCACAGCCATAATTTTTTGTGCCTCAATTTGGGGAAGAGTTTTTAAATGCCTCATACATATCTTATATACAGGGACCCACAGGAGGAGGTCAGCAAGTATTTGTAGACTAATCCTGTGAATGTCCAGAGAAGGCAGTGAGAAAAGAGAGTCCCCACTGATTCTGCTTGCACACTTGGTCACAGCCTCTTCTGAGAGCCAAAGAAGCTCAACTGCATGGCATACATTGGAACCTACACCAACTCAAATTACACCAAAAAGCTGTGTGTGTGTATGTGAAGACTGAGAGAATCTGTCAGACAGTAACAGACATAGTTGTGAACAGATTCTGACTTTCTGACTGCTCAGGTCACTGAGCTGCAGAGAGTTATGTCATTGTCTTGAAAAGCATAACAAAGCTGGATGCCCAGATTCGGTGCAGAAAGCAGGGAAAGACCTAGTGCAGCCATTGGGATTAGGAGGATATAGCATGGAGGTCAAGGGTGTTGACTTTGGCATTTTAAGACTTGGATTCAAATGTGAGCTTTCTAAGAGTACTAGCTCTGTGACCTTGACCTCTTTGAACTTCAGTTTCCAAATTTGTAAAATGGAGGCAACTCCAGAGTTATGGATAGGATTAAATGAGATGATATTTGATAAGTACTTAGCACAGGGTCTGGCCTCACAATAAACATTCCAGAAAGTGCTTGCTTATTGCTCTTGTTATTATCATTCCCCAGATTCCCCTGACAAGGAAGGTCTGAGTAAAGGGAGGCAGGGCTTGTGGCGTGGCAGCTGGACAGGGGATCGGGATATAGGAACTCCATTAACATTGAGGACAGGGAAGCGAATGTGGCTTACATGATTGAGCTCCCACCTACCATGTGGGAGGTCCCAGGTTTGGTTTCGGTGCCTCCTAAAGAAAATGAACAAGACAGCTGACGCAACGGGCAGGTGCAGCAAGCTGACACAACAAGAGACACGAGGAAAAACATAATGAGAGACACAGCAAAGCAGGGGCTGGAGGTGACTCAAGCAATTAGGTGCCTCCCTCCCATATTGGAGGTCCTGGGATCAGTTCCTGGTGCCTACCGAAAAAAAAAAAAAAAGAAAACCAGCACACAACAAACAGACGCAGCAAATGCAAACCAGTGAGGGGGTGGGGAGAAATAAATAAAATAAATCTTAAAAAAAAAAAAAAAAAAACACATTGAGGGCAGTAATTAAGGGTGGGGAGGCCAAAAGACTTGGATGAGAGGAGTATTCTAGATTCAGAGACAAGCCTAAGCTAACTTCTGTGGATTCTAGGGTTGCTTTCTAAGGAGTACCTTCTCCCTGACTTCTTTCGTGTTTCCTCTCTGCAGGTATGAATGCTGCTGTCAGGGCTGTGGTTCGAGTGGGTATCTTTACCGGTGCCCGTGTCTTCTTTGTCCATGAGGTTGGTCCTCTCCTTTGTTCCCCATCATTCTTTCTCTGTTCTCTGCCTAATCTCACCCCCCACCCACCCACTTTCTCTTCCCTCACTTACCTCCTAGTTCACTGATATGCCTGATTTGTCTGGTCTTATCTCCATGAGTCACCCCTCCCCACTGTGAGCTCCGATAATGTTGCTGGGGCCTAGGGATCTGCAAACTGGGTACTCACCTTGCCTGTTCAGTTTAAAGGAAGAAGTAAATCTCTCTGTTATCTTTCCACCTCCTCTAAAACAGAGAGAAACTGAAATGGATTAGAACCCCAGGAGGGGGAGAGAGTCACTATACTTCTGTAGTTTGTCTAACTTTCTGAAGTCCTAACTCCACTTTTGTTCCTTCCTCCCAGTTTCTTCTCATGCTTCCCCTACTCTTCTCTGTTCTCCCAAATTTTATTCTCTTATTAAGTCATATTTCTCTCCCTCCCTTCCTCTTTCCTCTATTGTTCTCAAGGCCATCTGTTTCCTAGTTCCCCTGGAAAACAGATTTGAGAAAATAGAATGAGCCCAAAAATAAGAGGAATTAAGATTAAATATTAGGATGGGAGATTAAATATCAAGAATGGAAGAAAATAGAACAGGGTATTGAAAAGGAAGAGAGTCGATATCTCCTTCCTTGGACTGTGTTAAATGTGATGATCTCATTAGCCATTAGGGAAATGCAAGTTAAAACCACAATGAGATACCACTCATAAGGATGGCTATTATTGAAAAAACAGAAAATAAATGTTGGAGAGAATGTGGAGAAATTAGAACTCTAGTGCATTTTTGGTAGGAATGTAAAATGGTGTGGCCACTGTGGAAGGCAATATGGCGGTACCTCCAAAAATTAAATATAGAATTACCATTTGACCCACTTCTAGGTTTATACCCAAAGAGAGTGAAAACAGGATTGCAAACACTCATACACAAACATTTATAGCAGTGTTATTCACACTAGCCTAAAGCTGGAAACTACTCCAGTGTCCATCAACAAACGAACAGATAACCAAAATGTGGTACTTTCATAAAATTGAATATTATTTGGCTATATTTGGGGAAAAATTTTGAGACATGAGACTTTTTCTATATTTAGAAAAAATTATGAGACATACTGCAACATGGAATAATTTTGAAAACATGCTCAGTGAAATAAGCAAGACATAATGATAAAAATTGCATATCACTGAGATGACAAAAAATAGCAAATTTGCAGAGATAGAGAACAGATTAGAGGTTACCAGGAGAGGAGAGAATGGAAGGAGGAGGAAAGGGGAAGTGTTTGTAAAAAAAAAAAAAAATTTTAATTTAAAAAATAAACACTCTCCAGTCATTGAAAATGATGATTTTGGTTTATGTTTGGTGAACTGAAAATATGTACAGGATATATTAAGTGAAAAAAAAAGAAGTGATGGTCTCTCAAATCTCCAGGAATTAATAATGAGAAGGTGACTTGATTCTCAGGGAAGCCCAGGGATCCTATCTTTTTTTTCTTTTCTTTTTTTTTTTATTGTGGCAACATATATATACATATATATTTATATATACACACACATAAAAAGCGTGTCATTTCCCATTTTAACCATTTCAGGTATACAGTTCAGTGCTTTAATTACATTCACAATGTTGTGCTACCAACACTACCTTCCATTAGCAAAATTTCTCCATCACTCCAAACAGAAACTCTGGATCCATTAAGCGTTAAGTCCCCATGCCCCCCCCCCATCCCCACCCCTACCCCCTCTTCCCTGTAACCTACCTTCTGTCTCTGAATTTGCATATTCTAGTTATTTCATATAAGTGAGATCATACAATATTTGTCCTTCTGTGTCTGCCTTATTTCACTCAACACAATGTCTTTATAACTTCATTCCGTTTTACAGCTGAAAATATTCTACTATATGTACATACCACATTTTGTCTATCCATTCGTCTGTTGATGGACACTTGGGTTGCTTCCACCTTTTTGCTATTGTGAATAATGCTGCTTTGAACACTGGTGTACAGATAACTGTCTGAGTCCCTGCTTTCAAATCTCTTGGGTATATACCTAGAAGCGGGATTGCCGGGTCATATGGTAATTCTATACTTAACTTTCTAAGGAACCGCCAAACCTGTTTTCCACTAGGAACCGCCAAACCTGTTTTCCATAGTGGGAACACCATTTAATGTTCCTACCAACAATGCATGAGGATTCTACATCCTTGCCAACACTTATTTGTTTGTAGGAGTTCTTTATATATTCTGGATATTAAACCCTTACCATATATGTGGGTTCCAAATTTTTTTCTCCCATTCTGTAGGGTGGCCTTTCCACTTCCTTGATAATGTCCTTTGATGCACAAAAGTTTTAATTTTGATGAAGTCCATTTCACCTATTTTTTTTCTTTTGTTGCTGATCCTTTTGTGTAAAATCTAAGAACCCATTGCCTAATACAAGGTTCCAAGGATCCCATCTTAATCGTGGAAGTTGAGGGGAGAAGGCAAGCAGAAGCTGAATGGGTATAATGTTCCCACAGGGTTATCAAGGCCTGGTGGATGGTGGAGATAACATCAGGGAAGCCACCTGGGAGAGCGTTTCGATGATGCTTCAGCTGGTATGTTCCAGGGGACTCCTGTCCCATATTTTATCCTTGTCTCACTCCACTCTGGTGTAGGCTCATGGTCTTCCAAATTCCCTACCATGTGGACTGAAGTGAAGGGATTCAGTGACAAGAAAGGAGCTAGGTTTGCCCTTTACTTCCTGTATGTGAAAACATCACCCTGGTTTCAGGGTAGAGGGTGGTGGCTAGAAGGAGTGGTCACAGGATGGTGCCCAAGATGGTTTGCTCTTTATGGAAAGGTCATAGACAAGACTTCGGGAACTGGCATGTAAGCAGGTCCTACTCTGGGGTCACGGGGAAAGTCTAGCCCTGAAAATAACCTTACCAGAGGACTGGAACCAGAGCCAGCCCTCATGTGATAGGGATGAGGTGACCTGAAACCAGACCATTTAGGGGAGTAAGGAATGAAGGCAGCTTGTAGAAAAAAATCCTAAATATATCCCTATCATACCCACAGCTCTTTTTGCTACTTCCTCTAAGTCATTAGTGGATCTTCTAATATAGATCCACTATGGGCTAGCCAGGTAGAAATATATCCCCTTGCTGATTTTCTTAAATAAAATCTACAAATTATATTTATATTCCCATTCTTTACCTCAATCCCCCCAAATCCATGGAAGGAAATGTATTATACAGCTTTGTTATATCTAGTGAAGCTCTACATAGGCAAAGGTGCCTTATCATAAATACTCTCAGAATGAGCCAGAATATTCCAAACACAGGGATGCCCAGGGGCTTAGATGACTTATGCAAACCCCAAGTATATACCCAAGGGTATCTAATAAGATATACCCAAGGGTATCTAATAAGATCCTGGGAATTTAAGGCTTTTTATTCCCAGGGCTGTTTTTCTAGTGAATACCCTGGTACTATGGCTTCTTCCACAAGATCATAGATCCCAAGGAGCAAAAGGAAAGGAATGGCAGTGCCTGGTTACAGTTAGAAATCACAGTGTGTTTGAAAGGGGAAAAATACTGCCAAGCACACTGGGAAGAACTCCTGATAATAATTTGGACACAATCCAATAATATGAGTCCACTAGGGGGAATTTCCAAAGACTTGAAGTCACTGCTACTTTTTCT
The DNA here is from genome assembly GCA_026826555.1 of Tolypeutes matacus. Taxonomy (NCBI): domain Eukaryota; kingdom Metazoa; phylum Chordata; class Mammalia; order Cingulata; family Chlamyphoridae; genus Tolypeutes; species Tolypeutes matacus. Next base: position 8,053,421 of record JAKSZT010054583.1, read on the forward strand.
TACACTTCTAAGAAGAGATGAAAGATGGGTCTTATTCCAGAAGCCAACAGATATGTATGTATTTCCTTGTTCTCTTTAAGGATAATCACTTTGATGACAAAGCCTGCAATGAAATGGTTTGGGTCTTAGCAGTCTTCTAAGAGGTATAGGAGAAGATGGAAATGACCCCAGGATGTCTGTACTGGCATCATTTCCCTTCTCTTTTAAAGCTGTCGGGAACTTCCCAAGGAGCCACATGGTTAGGTCAGCCTATTACAGTGTTGGAATATAGAGGAAATATTAGCCTGTTGAGTCCAAATGTGGCTGTGTCATCTGGGAGCTGACTTCTTCCTCTTCCCCAAAGGGAGGCACAGTGATTGGAAGTGCCCGGTGCAAGGACTTTCGAGAGCGAGAGGGACGACTCCGAGCTGCCCACAACCTGGTGAAGCGTGGGATCACCAACCTGTGTGTCATAGGGGGTGACGGCAGCCTCACTGGGGCTGACACCTTCCGTACTGAGTGGAGTGACTTGTTGAGTGAACTCCAGAAAGCGGGTGAGACATTGTTCACCTAAGTATTGCTCGTTGGGGTATGCACGTATGTGTGGATACACACACACACACACAGAAAACCCTTACCTGCCCATGGAGAAAGACATTTCCCAGGCACAAATGGGCATTCTTTGCCTTCCCTTGTGCCTTCCTTTTTCTGCCATTGTATATAATTCCCTGGGCTACAGTTCCTTCTCTCTCCAGTAATTGGCTCTGTGGGCATGCCTCAGTGGCTCACCCAGTGGCTTCTGGTTTGCTCCCCATTATCAGGTAAGATCACAGCTGAGGAGGTTAAGAAGTCCAGCTTCCTGAACATCGTGGGCCTGGTCGGCTCTATTGACAATGACTTCTGCGGCACCGATATGACCATTGGCACTGACTCTGCTCTGCACCGGATCATAGAGATTGTAGATGCCATCACCACCACCGCTCAGAGGTCAGGGCCTGGGGGCTGTGGAATGTAGGAGGATGGGGGGGGTGGAAAGGTGACAGTTTACTCTAGGGTAATCCTAGAGGATTCTGATTTAGTCAGTCCTCTCTTCTGTACTTCATTTTCCTTTCTCTTTTGCCCTTCCTTGACTGCATGTTTACCCAGGACATGCAGTCCCTGGACACCTTTTACTGCTATATTTACCCAGGCCTAGGAAGGATACTTTATGGCTAAAGTGTTCCCCTAGACCTTCCTGGTCCCTCAGGAAATCTGCAGGAAGGCCTAGCAGCATAAATATATCTCTTAGAGAGGTTAATTGGTTGAGATGCTTGATTCTGACCATAAGGACACTTGAACTGTGTAAGTCCTGTCATTGTCTTGCAGCCACCAGAGGACATTTGTGTTAGAAGTGATGGGCCGGCACTGTGGGTAAGATCCCCGTCCTGACTCGTTTATTCCATGGACCCAGCAATATCCCTTTCCTCTTTCCAGAGTCCAGAGGAGCCTATAGTGGTAGCAGATCTGGCAGTGGCCATGCTCCTCTTGGTGCTGTCCCTTTCCCAGTCTCCAATCCCCTCCTTTACATATGTCCATGTGCTGGTATGTACATACACAGGCACTCACATGACATAAAAGAATGGACATTGTGCTGAGATTGGGAGCCGCTGAGGCAGGATGACTAGAATGTGCTCTTCAGGACAGAATCTCCCTACCCCAAGAATCAGATGGAGACTCCCCAGACCTTTCACCCACTGTGGGGACTAGAGGGACTTGTTGGATATTGGGGCAGCTCTTTGTGGAGTATTAGCTCCTAGCACGATGCTTCTGGCTCTCATCTCAGATACTTGGCCCTTGTTACCTCTCTCTCCTGTGGGGCTGACTGGGTTTTTATTCCTGAATGTCCACCAGATGATGACTGGGAGGAACACCTTTGCCGCCGGCTCACTGAGGTACTGGCACTTTATCTTGCCCTTAAAAAAACCTCCTACCCTGTGACACTTATCATCCATTTCCCACTTATCCGTTCCATTCCACCGACCATTTTTGCCTTTTTCTTGACCAGACAAGGACCCGTGGTTCTCGTCTCAACATCATCATTGTGGCTGAGGGTGCAATCGACAAGAATGGGAAAGCAATCACCTCCGAAGACATCAAGAATGTGCGTATAAATGAATCTACAGAGGCCTTAAACACCAGACCCAGCCCAGCCCCATTCACTGTGATTTCTCTGTCTCTTGGTACTGTATTTCCTTCACTTCTTCTGCACATCCTCTCCCCCTGGCTTGCTCCCACCCAGGAATCATTACAAGAGAAGAGGCTAAGCCATCTATGGTATATCAAAGTCCCTGCTTTTTGCTGCCCTTGACTCTGTTTCCCTCTCTCTGTTTCTCTTTTGGTACCTTCAGCTGGTGGTAAAGCGTCTAGGATATGACACCCGGGTCACTGTCCTGGGGCACGTGCAGCGGGGTGGGACACCATCAGCCTTTGACCGAATCTTGGTAAGTCATGGGGCCCTATGGCCCTCATGCCTTGGAACCCTCAGTCTTGCTGTTCTCCCCCTGCAGGATTGCACTTCACCAGGACAGGGACCTAAATCGCTGGTATGCTGCCTCTCCACCAGCCTCTGGACTGCTATGGTCCTTGACCCATTCCCACACTCAAGAGTTCTCTTCTGTTGTAAAAAATGATGGGACACTCTGCTTTCCCTAAATAATGAGGTCCAATGGCTTAGAGCTCTGAGTGTCGGTGAAGTTATTAAGACCTAACCTTAAAAACAAAAACAACAACAACAATAAAAAGACCTAACTTCACATACTCAGTTTGAACTCTTTTGTCCTGTTTTCATTGGGAGAAGCAGTATCCTTTCTTGGTTTATAAATAAGAAGGGAATATTACTAAGCCCCAGTAATCCCCTTAATTAAAGTGAATATGTTCCTCTGGAACCAAGTAGAATCCTTGGGGTTCTGATGGCAAGAGGTAGAAGTGTCGTCAAGCTTTAGATGAAACCTGGGTGGGGAAGAAAACCCAGTATGTTCTTGGCTGCCATCCTTACATTTGGAGCTCAGCCCTGTGATTTGGAAAGGGCCTTAAGTGCCCTGGCTCGCTAAAGCTAAGCAAAGATGGAGAGGCCTGAACCAGGCTGTTTTTGTTCCTTGGTCTCCTACAGGGCAGCAGGATGGGTGTGGAAGCAGTGATGGCGCTTTTAGAGGGGACCCCGGACACCCCAGCCTGTGTGGTGAGCCTCTCGGGTAACCAGGCTGTGCGACTGCCTCTCATGGAGTGTGTCCAGGTCGTAAGTACTGATCCCAAGCTCTCCTCCTAATAGCCCCAAGCCCTAGCCTCTGAGCTGGAACTCATGGGGCATAAGACCAACTACAAAGACCACTGAGACAGGAGCAGATGGACAGGCAGCATGGTCTAGTGAGAGCTATATTGGGAAAGGACACAGTGGGCTTCGCATAGGATCTGTAACCTCTCTAGTTATAACTAAACCTCAGTTCCCTTGCCTATAACATGTTCCTAAAGAAGATGGGAGACTATGTCCTCCATAGTAATGAGACCCAATATCTCTTAATATCTAATCTCAAACCCTCAGTTTTAATCCCCTTATCATGTCTTACTTGGAAAAGAAATACAATAGTCTTACTAAAATTATTTATTAAAAGCAGGGGAATATTACTGGGGTCTGATTGGGTAGTTTATGCCTCTTCATGATTCCTGCATTGGACATGTTTTGCTAAACCAAAGTGAGGTTACTAATATTCACCTTAGGGTTATTATAAAGGTTGAAGAGACTCTATGTAAAGGGTCTGATGTGCTACCTGGAAAATGTTGGATGCTCAGGAAATGGCTCAGGAAATGGGGGCTGTTATAGAGGAATCACTCCTATGATATGACAGAGCAAACACCGAGGCTCTGGAGCCAGGCTGTCTGGCCTGATTCTCAGGGCCCATCTGAGTGCTCCCCATCTCCTGGCCTGCTTCTCTGAGACTCAGGAGTCCCAGAGACTTAAAGCCAAGGTAAGCTCCAGCCCTTGGTTGGAACTGTATCGCTAATTTCAAAAGCTACCGCACCAACTCACAGAGCAGAAATCAGTGGTTGGGAAGCACGTGTCAGAGATCAGCCTTTCTTCCAAATGGGGTATCTGCAAAATCTTCATTTTCTCATTAGTTTAGAAACTACTTTGCAGTGGGGGGACCTGGGTATGGAATAAAGGAAAATTTTATATATATGTGAGTTCCCCTCCAACCTGCCCATTATTCTAACAAATATATCATTGTCAGCCCTTTTCTCACACTGCTCATTACTCAGAAAAGTAAGGGAAAGTGAAGATACTTCTGTAAAGGTTTGGAGGGCATAGAAATATGGGGACAGCATGGGCAGGAGCCAGTCATAAGCTCAGAGAGGGGCAGAGTCTGACCTGGGGATGGAAATCCAGCCGTGCAGAGCTCTGCCTTGGGGTGTAACTGTTGCTCTGCTCCTCCCCAGACCAAAGATGTGACCAAAGCCATGGGTGAAAGGAAGTTTGACGAAGCCTTGAAGCTGAGAGGCCGGTGAGGAGATGACCAAGAAATCAGATGCAAGGATGAAGCCCAAAAGCCGTATAGCTCCAGACCCAAAATATGAGCTCTGCTTCTTCCTCTCCTTCTTGTCTCCATGACAGTTTCTTTCCCCTTAAAATTAGTTGTATCGTGACCAGGAGGCTTAGTCCCAGGGGATGAGCTCCCTGGGATTAGCCTTTTATAATCTGCTATTTTATAATCCCAACTAAATTATAAACTTCTCTAGGCAAGGGACATTCTCCTGTGGTGCTGAGCAGTGTGTGGTAGAGGGGTGCTTAGGGAATATTTGATGAGTTAGTAGCCTCTTTGATGAAGCCCCTGCCCAAGCCCTGCTATGCCCCATTTATGCCTTTAGAGGTATGCCCTATGGAAATTGATGCTGAGAGGTAAACTTCAGACCAGTATTCCCATGGCTTCTTGCCCTTGGGCCTGGTCTGAAGACTCCTTTCTCTGTACTTTTTATAGGAGCTTCATGAATAACTGGGAGGTGTACAAGCTTCTTGCTCATGTCCGACCCCCAGTGGCTAAGGTATGGCAACTTGACCTCTCTCTTTGGCTCCCTTCCTCCTTCAGTCTCCTCTATGAAGTACTACCCCCAATCTGTACAACTTTCCTTTGCCCCCACTGTAATCTTCAATGCTGCATCCCTGACCCTACTAAGATAAATTTTTCTTAGCCACCCCACACTAAGCCTCATGTTCTGAGTCTGTCACGGATGTCTTTAACCCAAAACCTGTGTACAAATCAGGGCTGGTGAGGCAGAACAGCATGTAAGGAATGGGAAATGGGGCTTACACATTTTGTTCTAATGGGAATAATCACATCTAAGCGTATCTAAGCGTCGTCTTCCGTTAGAGTATGGTTCTCCATATTTAGTGCATATCAGAATCATCTGGGTTACTTATTAAACATGCAGATTCTGAGTCAACTCTGGGCTAGGGGCCAGGAATGTGCAGGTTTAAAAAGCTCCCCAGGTGAATTCTGATACAGGTGGTCCAAGGATCGCTCTTTGGGAACTATTGTTCTGGAAGGACTCTGCATTATATTATGATGATTTCTGGGATCAGAGACATTGGTGATATTTATTGGTTTGTGGTAAGGAATGTTGCTTCCACAGTATGAGGTAGCAAGCCGTGCAGGTATTCCCTGGGAGGGGTGTGTGTTGTCTGAGGCAGATGTCCTTGACCCAGGACCATAAGGGACTTGGGATTCGGCTTCCTCCCCACAGGTTGGTTCACATACAGTGGCTGTGATGAACGTGGGTGCCCCAGCGGCAGGCATGAATGCTGCTGTCCGCTCCACTGTGAGAATCGGCCTCATCCAGGGCAACCGAATGCTGGTTGTGCATGATGGCTTCGAGGGCCTGGCCAAGGGTCAGGTATGGAGGATAAAAAGGCAGGCAGGCACATATTCTGGGGTCAAGGAGCAGTCATGGGGAGGGTAAATATAGCAGGGCTGACTTGTTCATTCTCTTTCCTTCTCCTGTATCTCACTACCTCTCCTCAGGGCTCAGTAGTAGATAATTTATTTTAGAGCACTAGGAACAGGCAGAAGCCACTGGGGTGAAGCTTTTGAATGCAAACAGCACATCTTATTCAAATTTCTCTTCCAAAGCTTAGCACAGTGCCTGACATAAGTAGGTGCTTAATATTTGTGAAGGAGCAAGGAGGGAATGAGGTGGAGAAAAGCAGATGCCTAGGGCCAGTCCTCCAACCAAGGGAGCACTAAGGGGTGGGGTCAGAATTCAGGAAGTGACATTAGTCTCCCATAAACCTCTTGGTGCTTTAGCCCTGAGGCAGACCAGTGTGACCTTTCTTTGCAGATTGAGGAGGCTGGCTGGAGCTATGTTGGGGGCTGGACTGGGCAAGGTGGTTCTAAACTTGGGACTAAAAGGTAAGTGGCATTACAGGAGCACCTCTTCCCCATCACCCCTTAAAGGTGTCCCTTGGAATATGGGCATCAACTCATTAGGTCAGGGTCTGCTTCTCTCACTCACTGTCATCTGGCTCCTCCACCCATAAGCTCACAGTGGGTAGACATCCTCATCCCAACATCTTTCAGCTTCCTGGGCCATTTAGAGCCCCCAGTATGTGTGTCTGTCCTGTGGACAGGGATGAGAGGGTGGGATAATAAAGGGGGCACATGTCAAGAAGTTATGAAGTACCTTCCAACTTGAGCTTTTCTTTTCCTCAATTTTGCTGTCTCTTCTCCAAATTCCATTCATTTCCCCCCCCACCCCCCCACCCCCCACCCCAAACTAGGACTCTACCCAAGAAGAGCTTTGAGCAGATCAGTGCCAACATCACTAAGTTTAACATTCAGGGCCTTGTCATCATTGGGGGCTTTGAGGTGAGTGCCCCCCACCATTTCTTCCTCTTCCCACCACCTTCCCTCCCTCTCCATTCAGTGTCCCTGCTACTCTCTTCTTCTCAGGCTTACACAGGGGGTCTGGAACTGATGGAGGGCAGGAAGCAGTATGACGAGCTCTGCATCCCTTTTGTGGTCATTCCTGCTACGGTCTCCAACAATGTCCCTGGCTCAGACTTCAGCGTTGGGGCTGACACAGCGCTCAATACTATCTGCACGGTGAGCACCCTCCACCACTTCCCATCTCCTTTGACCAGGATTCTAATCCCAGGACACAGTGAGGTCCTGGGAACGAGAAGGAAAAGGAGCTACTCTTTTGTACTAACCAAGTGGCAATGTTTAAGAATGCTTCAAGCTCAGGTACTGAGACTTTAACCAGACATAGGGTGTTCATACTCCTCAACTTTTGAGTCATTTAAGCTAGAAATGCATCCGTAGTCTGCACTCCAAAGGTTACTTTTTCCTTTCTGAGGTCATACAGCTCATTTCCCAACAGACAGGGTAGACACAACTTTCTTCCCAGGGGCCTCAGTGTGGTTGGAAAAGGTACCTGCTGGCTCTGAATGCAAGAGGTCCAGGGGCCCACCGGCATGGGGGTTCATAGCCAGGACCAGCAGAGTGATAAGAATCCAGCCCCTGACCCTGTCTTTCTACCTGTGACCAACCGTCTTTGCAGACCTGTGATCGCATCAAGCAGTCAGCAGCAGGTACCAAGCGTCGGGTGTTTATCATCGAGACCATGGGCGGCTACTGTGGCTACCTAGCCACCATGGCAGGACTGGCAGCTGGGGCTGATGCTGCCTACATTTTTGAAGAGCCCTTCACCATCCGCGACCTACAGGTAGAAACTACCCAGAGCCTGTTGGTTAGCTCTCCCCTGCCCCAGTCTGTCCATACTGTCACGAGGAGGGCTGAGCAGATTGGTCTATGGAGTCTTGCAAGTCTGGCACTCTTCTGTGTGACCTTGCTTACACAACCACAGCTCCTCATTGGAGCATTCATTTCGAGCCAGGTGGCACACTGCTAATCCCTTGACATGCATTTTTTTTTTTTAAGATTTTATTTATTTATTCATTTATCCCCCCCTTGCTGCCTGTGCTCGCTAGGTCAGCCAACCATGCCGTGCGGGCGGGCCTGCCCTCACCAGGAGGCCCCGGGAACTGAACCCGGGGCCTCCCATATGGTAAACGGGAGCCCTACTGATTGAGCCACAGCCGCTTCCCTTGACATGCATTTTTGCATTTTATCTCCACAATAGACATGCCAAGGAGATGTTATCTCTATAATACAGATGAGAAAGCTTTAGAGAAATTAAAAAGCTTTTCTGTATTCAAAAGTCAGTAGGTGAGACCAAAAAAAAAACAGTAGGTGGCTTAACTGAGAAAGTTGTGATCTTCACTCCATCATGCCACCCCTCCAGATTTCCCTGGCTACCAAAGCTGGACTCTTTTCATTCTGTTTTTGAGGGAGTAGGGCTCAGGGGTGGGGCTCTGACTCCTATTTCACAGAAGGACTGTATGAGCCTTATTTTTTGATTCCAGTTCACTGGAGGAGAAAGGGAGCCCTAAAGCACTAGGGCTGCAGCTAAGAGGGAACTCCCAATCTAAGAAGGCAGCCTCTCGGAATGGAGGGTGGGGTCTGCCTCCTTCACCCTCAATTCAAAGTACAAATGAAGGGACATGTTCCTTCCAGATGAACCTCTGCTGTACCTACCAGCAACCCATTTAAAGGCTGGCACTGTGAACAGGGGCAGTCCTCTGGGGGGAGAGGAACCCAAAACCCCTGGAAAGGGAGATGGGAGGGAGTGGCTAGGGAGCGAAAACTGACCATCAACAGTTGGCACAGCCATCTCTAACTTTCCCTCTTGTGCTTCTGCCCATCTCATTTGAAGTGTTGGTTTGAATTTCAGTCTGCCCTGAACTTCTTACAGGGATTAGGTACCATTGAGGCCCAGGATTGTAAACAACTCCTTCCACGTCCCTCTTCCCTCCTGGAAAGGCCTGTGTGGAGGAAGAGAGACTTACGCACCTGCTTGTCCTTATCTACTCTCAGCGAGGCTTAGGATTTACTGTTTCATTTTCAGGCCAATGTTGACCATCTGGTGCAAAAGATGAAAACAACTGTGAAAAGGGGCTTGGTATTAAGGTACCTTATCCACTGTTTGTTCTTAAATGAAGAGAAAAGATAATTGGACTTTGGCCTCAACCTATAGAATGTATCCATGGCTGGGATCCCTGGAGACTCTGTAGATCGGAAGGGAGGGGGAAGCCTATCCTCTGAACCCCCGAGGAGACAGAAGGGAAGGAAAGAGCCCATATAGGCAGACAGGAGGTAGAGGGACAGGAAGATAACTGAAGTCACATGCTTTTGGGTTCTATCTGGCAGGAATGAGAAGTGCAATGAGAACTACACTACTGACTTCATTTTCAACCTGTACTCTGAGGAGGGTAAGGGCATCTTCGATAGCAGGAAGAACGTGCTTGGCCACATGCAACAGGTAGGGAAGACATACCCCCATAACCCTGAGCAGCCACTGAGCTTTCCACTGGCCTTTTCCAGCCTGCTGGTGGCTGTCGGTGCCACCATGGAGAATGGGCCCACAGTCTCTTAGAGTCAGAGAATCAAAACATATTGATCCTGGTCCATCTTCATCACCTAAAGCAGAGTTTCTCAACCTCAGCACTACTAACATTCTGGGCTGGGTAATTCTTTCTTGTTGGGAGCTGTTCTGTACATTGTTGTTTTAGCAGCATCCCTGGACTCTGCCCACTAGAATCTAGAAGGACCCCTCCAGTGTGACAACCAAAAATGTATTCAGACATGTTCCCTGGGGTGCAAAATCATCTCTAGTGGAGAACCAGTGATTTAGATGAAGAAAATGAGGCCCAGAGAGGAGATAGACATTTTTCAGGGCCACTCATCAAGCTTGGATCTGAGCCAGAAAGAGCCTTTCCACTGCTCCATGCTGCCTTTGATGAGAAACCTGTCCAATGAGTACAGGAACCTTCCCAGTATTAGGTTCCATCTCCACAAACTGGGGTTTCAAGGAGAAAGGAATTCGCTTCTACTGCTCATACCCAGTTCCCACCCAAGGTGGGCATCACTCGCAGATGGTACTAGTGGCGTGAGGCCCTCCCCCATTTCAGATGTCCCAGCTGATGCCTCTCAAGCATTGACCTTTCCCTACTCACAAATGAATTCCTAATATCTCAGGTTAAATGAGTTTATTAGCCCCTGCAGGAATGCAGGAATGAAGTATTGCTGGATAAATTGTTGAACTATTTTCTGCTTTTTCTTCCTTCCCACTTCCCCACTGTGTCCTCTCAGTTTAGAGAAGTACCGGGGACTGAACACAGGACCTTGTACATGGGAGGCAGGCTCTCAACTAAGCTATACCTGCTGCCTGATGATGTTTTATATTATTCAGAGGTGCTACTCAGAGCAGCCAGATATTCTGGCTACAGGTTCTGCTGGCAGAAGCTCCTAGGCTGAACAGAGACAGGAACTATCTGGGTGGCTAGTAAAACTAAAAATGAACAGGATCCTGCTGCTCAAACTAAGAGAGGGAACTGGGGGACCGATTACCCCCTTTACTTTTACTAGTTACTCTTACTACCAGATAAATGGTCACGTTTGCTTAAGCACCATGTCAGTTCACCCTTTATAGTTAGACTTCTGGCTTCCTGTTTCTGGCTGTAAATCCAGGGCCCGTTCTTTCCATTTCCTCTGTGTATCCGGATATCTCTGCCACTTCATTAGAGCTCTTTCCCTCTGTAACTTTAATGCTTCTTTTTCCAGGGTGGGAGCCCAACTCCATTTGACAGGAATTTTGCCACTAAGATGGGAGCCAAGGCTATGAACTGGATGTCAGGGAAAATCAAAGAGAGTTACCGTAATGGTAGGTGAGGTGAGAGGGTGAGCCCCCTCCATAAAGGCTGGCTCCCCAGTATAGGAACTGATTGACCATCCTTTATTGCAGGGCGGATCTTTGCCAACACTCCAGACTCAGGCTGTGTTCTGGGAATGCGTAAGAGGGCTCTGGTCTTTCAGCCAGTGACTGAGCTGAAGGATCAGACGGATTTTGAGTGAGTACATCTCCTAGCTGGAGTGGTTCCTCCACTGGTAGTATCAAGATCTGCTCTTCCCAACCTGTTTACTGTCTTTGTCCTTTACTCTTAGGATTAATACCTATAGTCCTACTTACTTCAGTTCTGATGTCCTTGCTCGAAATTAGCCTCTTCTGCCCAACTTTTCCCCAAAAGCCTTTTGTGGAAGTTGAGGTGCTAAAATATTATACCTTCAGTTACCTCATTCTTTTGTAGGCACCGCATCCCCAAGGAACAGTGGTGGCTGAAGCTGAGGCCCATCCTCAAAATCCTGGCCAAGTATGAGATTGACTTGGACACCTCAGATCATGCCCACCTGGAGCACATCACTCGAAAGCGGTCTGGGGAAGCTCCTGTTTAAACCTCTTGGGAGTGAGAGGAACAGATTGCTTGGTCATGGTCAGCTCACACTCCAGTAGATCGAAATCCACATATTCCTAGTGTTTTAGCTCATTTTTCATTAGGTTTCCTTTCATTCTGTAACTGCAGCCATGATGAGCTCTGACTAGGGAGTTGGGGAAGGGGCCAGTGAGTGGAAGCTCCTTTGAAGTAGAATTTATCATGACTTCTATCCCAGCTTCATCTGTCACACGAGGCTGAACTCCTCTAGTGCCACTGCTAGATTTCAGTTACTCGGTTAGAATATTCCTAAAAATAAGCTTTATTTATTTCTTTGTGATAACAGTGTCTTGGTTCCTCTATTTTATTACAGTGACAAGCTATAACTACACTAATAAATGCCAACTGGTCACTGTGCACAAGTTTGGTTCTCCTAAGTGGTCATCTTGACAAGTGCGATGTGATACTCTTCAGCCCCATGCACCACCAGATTATGCCCCGATCAGAACGTGGCTAGCGCAGTCTGTGTGATCATTCCCTGTGCATCTCTCTACTTCTGGGATTATTTTTCTGCATCATTTCTTGGCTTTCTACACAGCGTCCCAGAACATGTGGCACTGGTCCTTATCCTCATCCCACGCTAGTTCCTTGCGCTTGCAGCCACGAGGACTTGCCAGTTTCCCTTAAACATAAAGCTGTATTTCACTTCTTGACCATATATCCACTACCCAGGGTTGCTTTTCTCAGCAGAGGTGATCTCTGCCCCTCCTCTAACAACCAAGGATTTTTCCTTCTCAACTTTTACCCTGTACTTCTTCCTGAATGAAAGCCAGACTCCATTTGGCAGAACCTTTGTGGGTAGAAATGTACATTTCATCAGCCTGGATATAGAGACACCCAGCCCCAGCCTGTGGTTTGGTGGGTTGGTTGGCATATTGCTTTGGGAAAATGTCAGCCCTTATTTAGGTGCAACTTCTGTTCCATTAACAACAGTTTGTTCTTCCTCCCATTTTCCAATTGTCTTTGTAATGCAGTTGTGGGTCCTAGGGATTGGGGCTAGAGACTGTACCCAGAATTGACAGTTTTAATGTTTTAATGCCAGGTTTAAGATTAGCCATCAGTACCCAGATCCTGGCTCTCTGCACACACACACACACATTGTCCCAACCTAGTTTCCTCACTTACCTGACAAAGCAGGAAGGAGGTTCAAGGTTTTACAGGGATGGAGGAAGGAATTACCTCTACTATATACTACCAATTTTGCTGGCTTTCTATACCCTAAAAATGGGTATAGAAGGCTTGTTGTCAAAAGTCAGGGATTAAAGCAGCCGGATACTCTTTGTACAGTTCTTTAAGGAAAAGAGAAACTAACAGTAAATATCAACACTATGTTAGATGTTTTCCATGTTATCACTGAATCCTCACAACAGTTTATGAGGAGGGGACACAGCCCATTTCAGAGATGAGGACACTAGGAATCAGTTGATTAAATGTGTTCCAGGTCTCAGTTTTTAACAACACAAGGACTGAAACCCAGTTCTGACTTCAAAACCCATCCTTATTCCCCATGACTCTTCCTCCTTACCATGCTACATCAAATCCAAAAACCCATAAGGGCTATAAAAATGAGTGAAAGGGAAAGTTCAGGCATTCATTCAGATCTGGGAGAATAACATTTTAAACTAAGCTGCTATTAACTGAAAGGTCCTCTTTCCTGTCTTTTATCTTAGAGCCCTTTCTTTGAGAAAATGATGAAGAAGGAAGGGTTGGAGGTACAGAAAGCTAATCACAAAAGAAAAATATCTTTGCAAAGAGTTAGAAATTCATGATCATAATAGGATCTGGGGGGAAAGAAGGCATAGCGAAGACATCACAAAAAAAAAAAAAACAAAAACAAAACCCACACAAGTGAAATTGTGTTTAAATTCTAAATGGAGGTACAGCAGAATTTATCAGTAACTAATCACTCATAAGCATGAGTGATTATGAAGTGACTGAGAAGATAGGGACAAAATATTTCTCCTTATCAGAATATTAAGTGTCTCTGATGAAAAATGAAATAAGCACCTAAAGCTGTTTTCAAGCCTGGTCTGAATATTAGAATCACCTGGGGTGCCTTAAAAACTGATGCCCAGGCCCATTCACACCAATTAAATCAGTCCTTGGAGTTGGGGTCTCAGCCTTAGCATTTTTAAAAGTGTTGTAGGTAATTGTAATAAATGAGAACTAAAGCAGTGTTTCTATTTCCTGTCTAAACACAAGAAGCACCTGAAGAACTTAAAAACCCACTGATTACAGCCCACCACAAGAGATTCGGAAACAACATGTATGGGGTGAAGTCTTGGCATCAATAGTTTTAAAAAGTTCCTTCAGTGATTTAATGTGCAGTTGGCTCTGAGAACATAAAAAACAATAATTCCAAGTGGGACTGAGGAGATACAGGGAACCTTCTTCACATTATTCTACCCAAGCCTTCCCACTCCACCAATGCCAAGAATTACTGTTGCTAATGAGAGAAAGATACATTGAAGACCCAGGCAGGAAAGGAAGGATCTTTTTCAGGGAAAACCCCCAGGAAAAAGTGGAGAAAAGTAAGAACAGTAGAAACTGCCAAACTTGCTTTTAGAACTATTTATTTTTTTAAAGTGGGCAAGAAACACCAACAGCAAAAGGACAAAACAGACATACTTTTTCAAATAAGCTTTGTCAGCAGATTCCATATTGTTTGTGGTTAACCAATCAGCTTTAAAAAAGGTTCTTCAAATTTGCACACAGGTCACTAAGATCAATAACAACTTGATCTAGTTTATGAACATGAAAAGGAAGAGAACTGTGGACTAAGTATTGGTGATGAAAACATCTTTTCTGGGTAGGTGGGTTGTCTCAAATGCAGCTCTTTCTCTCTCCTCTACCTCTTCCCCTACTTCCTCCCCAACTCTGCCCCCTCCCTCAATGTCTTGTACATCAATTAAAAAACAAAATTTTCAAAACAACTGAAAGAAAAATAAACTCTTAGCAGAGTGACTTTCTAAAGGAAAGGAGACAAAAGGCAGCTCGGTCTATATACACTCTTTCCCTGCTAGAGCAAACACCTTAGTCTAAGGTGGAGTAGACACCCGCTAAGCCCATTAGAGCAAACTGGCTTTCAGGAAGCCAAAGAGAACTGCATTAGAAGAAAACTGGAATTCTCAGGACTGCTTAGAACCTGCTCTCCTACCATTGTGGAAAGCAGCCAAGACAATCTTTCTGAATAACGCTGCTGAACTAGTGTAACCCTTAGGCACACCCATGGAAAAGAGGGGGCCAGTCCTTTTTGAAAGCCCTATGACAAGCCACTCAGCCCAAATTCTTAAGACTATAGTATCGTCATCCGTGGGCTGCAATTGCTGGTAGCTGGAATTGTGATTTAAAATTTCTTCACACTAATAAAAATGCTCTACAAGGATTCTTCCAGAGAGTTAGTCATTGTCCCATAAGGAAAACCAAACACATTCTTTAAATAGTTTTTATCTTCCTATAGAAATTCAGTTGCACTGTGGACTCTCTTAAAGGGGAGAGTGGGGAAAATCTCTTTTGCAGTGTGCAGTATATAAAGCTAAGTAAGCAATAAACAGAAAACAAAAAGGAGGTGTTGTTTTTTTTTTTTGTTTTTTTTTGGTTGGTTTGGGGAGGGGAGGTGGTGTGGAGGTTATTGTTGTGACATGTTGCCTCAAAATCTATAAATCACACAACAGAAACAACTGCTTTTCCTGTTTTCCATGGCAAAGAGAGTACTGCAGAGAAAAACCTCACCCAGAGTTGCCCGTATGATGGTGCAAACGTCTCCTCCATGCTATTCTACAAGTAACAGGTATTCCTTCAAAGAAGCTGGCAGTGGAAGGCCCTTCACTGCATCTGGAAGATATTGGAGTCCCAGGCTACGGCGCACAGCATAGCGAGAGAGTGTTTTTAGAGTTCCTGGGGCTGAGCACAGAACAGTCAGTTTTTCACACAGTTGCTGGTCTCTGGCCACCTCTCGTGGCATGGTGCCATTTTTCCTTAATTCAAAGTGTCCAACAGCTCTGTGGAGGAGCTCAAAGCAAGAGTCCTCTTTCTCTGTTCCAAGTCCCCTGACTAGCAGAGCCACCAGGCGAGAGATGGGTGTCTGGCCTTTTAGGTTGATGACCCTGACCTCTGCACCATAATCAAGAAGGATGCTGACACTCTCGAGATTTCCTTTCATGGCAGCCCAGCTGAGTGGTGTATCATTGTTGTAATCCAGGGCATTGACAGAGGCCCCACTCTCTAGGAGTGCCCTCACACACTCAGCATTGTTCTTAAAGGCTGCCCAATGAAGTGGGGTGTCTCTATTGCCATCCAGTGCATTGGGGTTTGCACCATACTCCAACAGGACCTCCACACAAGCCTCATCTTTCTCAGCTGCATAGTGGAGAGCTGTTCGGTTGTAACCATCCAGGGCATTCACCTGTAAGGAGGGAGGAATTCAGTAGACAGGCCACTGAGAGGAAGACAGGAGGAGAGCAAAGAAGCTTGCATGTACTTACCCACTACCTTTGCTAGATTATGTTTTGAACAAGAGGGTCAACAAGCAATTTCCAGGGAGTCTTGGGCAAAATGGACAAATGACAGATGACACTGATTTGCTGGCCTGCATTATTTAGGTTTCTGCTGCTATATTCTCTTTTCTCATTTACTGTTCATTAGAATTTCTACCATGGAGTAAGGGGTAAACAATGAGAAGATGAAATCTAAGTCCTTATAACAGCTCTGAAAGACATTTATTGGAGAGTAGCTTGATTATAGGAGCCAAAGTAGAGGTTTGGGATTATTTCACTTATCCTGATTCTCTCTGTATCCTGGCCTAATGGCAACCACACTGAAAAATAAGGAGGCCAAAACCCTGCCCACATAGCTTTACTGTGTGCTATACAGAGAAGAGTAAACAGTTAAGCTAAGTCAGCCCCTTTCAAGAACATGCTGTGGCTTCGTAAGAGAACCTGGATGAAAGGAGAAAAAGCACAAATCTCCCAATGCTGGAAAAGCAGCTGGCTTGCTGTCGGTATCACCTATAATTTTTTAAGGCTACAATCAAAGACTTCAAATCCCCATATTTATAAATAGCATACAATCTTCCCCCATAAAATAAAATAGAAGAAAATTGAGACATGTGAGTGTGGGCTTCTATTTGGTTAAAATCCATCTTTTGGCTGGATAGTTTCACTTTCACTCTTGGCATTTGTTAATCATTGTCTTGATTTCAGGGTCACTAACAGTTTTTATCACAAAAGTTATGGGCTAGATAATGACAAATAGAGAACAACATGGCTGTGTGGAGATAAGGATGCTGAGTGGCTGGTCCCTTATGCTTACTGGCCACTGTGTTTGAGGCCTGCATACCAGCTTCATGGCATGTAAGAATTAAATCTGTGTCTCAGAAAATGAACTTTCAAGATTGCTCACAAATAGTCAAAACCGCTTGTTTGTTTATTTAACAAGTACTTATTTAACAATTGCTACATCCATGTGTTCCAAACACTTCATAACCTTATGAAAGTATTAGTATCATCCCAATTTTTCAGATGGGGAAACTGGGGCAAAGAGAGGTGGTTTTTTGGTTGGTTGGTTGTGTGGTTTTTTTATTGTTGTTGTTTTTGTTTTTTTGAGTATGAGGCTGGGGATTGAGAAACTGGGACCTTGTGTGTGGGAAGCCGGTGCTCAACCATTGAGCCACATCGGCTCCCCTGAGTTGGTTTTTCGTTTGTTTGCTTGTTGTTTGCTTTTTTGTCTTTATAAGGCACCAGGGATTACACCTGGGACCTCCCATGTGGGAAGGAGGCACTCAACTGCTTGAGCCACATTCACTCCCTTTTGTTTTTAATGTAAATTGTTCGAGGTTGCACAGATGGAAGTGGCAGAGCTGGAACTCAAACTTATGAAATCTGTTCTTTTAATCACTCATTATACTATACTACTTCTTGCTCATGCCAAGGGTCCACTAAAAAAATTAATCTGTTTTCACCTTGAGATATTCACATTAGAAAGAAGACAGGAACAAAATATACTAAAACAAAATAGTGGGCAGGAATAGCACAAGTACCTAATCATGAGAAAGGGACTGCCTAATGATATTCATCTCCCCGTGACAGTGGTATTAGAAGTACACATCTGCTAGTATATATCAAACAGTTTAAATTTAGTCAGAGTTGAGATGCCTCTGCACTTAGAACTTAAAGAGAAGGAAGGTTAAGGGATGAAATCCTGAGGATTTATTTATCTATCATTATGTTTTGTTTTAACATTAGTTATGCTGGGTGCTACCATGAGCTAGTCCTATATGGAGACTGGGAGCAATTCTAAGAAAATGTGAAGCTCAAGAATGAGTGAATCATTAATGTGAAGGTGTTAGAAAATATTACCTCAGCTCCTTTTTCCAGGAGTAATTCCACACAGTCAGCATCTGACATCATACAGGCACAGTGCAGGGGCTTCAGTGTGCCGTGGGTACAGTTCACATCTGCTCCCTACAGGCAGAAGGAAATGTCCATCAGTGTGCTCAGCTCTGCCTCCCCACGCAGGATGAGACTCAGAACTGTGTCCAGGGGCGGAAGAGAGTTCTAGCCCTAACTATACCAAAAACATACCGGTGGTCCCCAGTTTCCATTTTTATAAATTAAACAAAATCATGGTGCCAAGGTCCAAACCTAGGAAATACCCTGAAGATGGGTGAAAGGAACGGTCAATTCCTTAAATGTCATTAAGTTTCTCCATAGGAAGTCTGCCGTATGGTATTCTGGAAATCATTGAGGACCTAATCTTATGTGTAAAAGCAGTGGGAGCCGTATCATCAGGTAGGAAAGCTGAACCAGCAATCCACTTTTTATGGCCACCATGCTCTAAAAACATCTGTTAATGAGTCTGTCTGAGGCCAGGAGAACTAGGACGACGTGCTCTTTTTGCCATTCAACAGATGACCATCACTAATAATAGGGATATCTTAATGTTCTCCCTCTGTTTATAAGCATCTTCAAAGTAGTCTTTAGTAATCAGCACTGTCTGCCACCTAGCCCCGCTGCAGTTTCCATTCCAAATATGATCAAGAAGATGGAGACACCACAGTAAGACCAAAGTCACTGAATGACTCAGCAGTAAAGCTAGAATTAGAACGTGACAAAGTTTCTCCTGCGGAGTCTTCTGATAACATTTTTGTGAGAATCAGCTAACACTGTATGACTTCCTTTTCACAGCTGGACTATGAAGCAGCTGTAGAGCTCCAGGCTATAATAAGGATCCTAATGTTGCTACAAAGAATGCACAGAAGAATCTGGATGCATTTTCTAGTGATCAAAAAATTACTCTGTAACTGCTCTTCAGCAGTAATAATATATGGAATAGGGTATCAAAGACCTTCTAGGACGCCAGTAATAAGGTGAATTACTAAATAAAAATGGCTAGATAATGGATAGTTATTCTCTTAGGTCACAAATTACCATGGATTTTTCTTTTAGGGATGAACTAGAGTTACCAGCTGTTGAGAGAAGGCAATTGAAATCTCTCAATGTAATTATTATGACCTAGGTATGGAGAAAGGCTCACAAGGCAATGAAAACCACCTCTGCTTTGCTTGCCTTCTTCCTTCCTCCCCTAGTACAACATGTATAGAAGACCCTGAGCTCACAGGATCCTATATGCACCATATTCAGCATTTATGAAGTATATTAAATTAGTGGTCATCTAGAATGTTTCATGAAGAAAAACATTAGATACATGAAGTGAAGGGGAGAAGGGAAGCAAAACAGGGAAAGATGTATTTTAATGAACAAGTCAACACATTTAAGAAGATTGTAATAACTCCTTGTGCCCTTGTGCTGAGTCAAAGCTACAAATCAATAATCTATTAGGATCCCTCAGAAAATTTCCACGTCACCTCCCAAAGGACTCTTGCATCAATAACAGCACACTCACCCCTCTGATGAGGTCCTCTACATTATCATGCGGGAAGGAACGGATGGCAGCGATTGTTCGGATTAAGCGCTCTGAGAGAGAGTATTTGCTTTGAATGCTTTGCATAATATACCACATGCTGGAACTCATCAAGACTCAGAGTATGTTCACATGCTCCAAACTGCCTGAAACAAAGAAGTTTTAGGCAAACACAATATCCTGAGCACTCCTGCCCATATGGCTAGGAATTCTCTGAGGTCTTCCCAACACTAAAATGGACTTCAAGATCAGTGATTAATATCACTTTTTTTCTTAATCATAAGGAAATAGCTATAGATTATAATAGTTGCATAGGGAGCTGGGTAAAGTTGAACACAAATGCTCTCACCCTCAGGACCTGCTCTATTCTCTGACCTAGCAGTAGTCTAGCACAAGATTTCCCCAAGAGGACTTATGACTCCTATGGGGCTCTGTGTGGTTTACAAACAGATACGCAAAGAATGAGATTTTTAAAGGTTCCTTGAAACACTTTTTTCCCCATTTCCCCATGAAACATTCCTTTCCTCTTCTGAACTTTTGTGGTCTTTATTATCGACATTATCTTTAGGCTATTTATTACATTTAGTTTTATAGTACAGTTATGTACATATTGTTTCTCCATCTAAATTGTAATCAATTGAGGCAAGGACCTTGTCTTATACTTTTCCCCCATATAAGGCCAGCCACAGAGTGTCCCAAAAAGTAGGTCAATAAAAATTGATAGACTGTCAGAAGAAAGGGAGAAGGCCAGGGCACAAATGCATCTATGTTACTAATGACAAGGCATCCACAAAGTATTTTCAGATGTCTTCAGCAAAGAAAAAAATAGAAAACATTTGAAATAATATTCTAAAATAAGGAAAGAGCAAAAAGTAGAACTACTCTGCAGTCATCTATATAAATTTTTTAAAAATTCAAAGTTCACACCAATGGCATACACTTACAAATTTTAGGAAAGCAAACAGATTTAAGAGTGCAAAGTGAATGAAAAAATTTAATATTTGGCCATTCATGACAACCGAGAAATAGATTGGGAAAAATATATATTGAAACCACAATGTGACAGAATTCTAGGAAAAAGAAAATAATGCAAAGCATTTTAATTTAAATCTAAAAGTTTTGGCTGTATAAGAGGTGCTAACTGGCAAACTAATATTATAGCAAACAAGGTGGAGCATTGCTATGAAAAAGTATATAATAAAAACTGTACAGAAAACATAGTATGCAGTATCGGCTCTTTAGGTGTAACTGTTTTAGAATCCTTGTTATTAAACTATAAACTCCTTGGGGGTAAAGATACTGTTTTTTCCAATAGTACCTAGCACATGGCAGGTCCTCAATAAGTAAGAAAGTTTATTCCTTTGATTCTAATAAATTAACAACTGCAATAATAAAACACATTATGCATATGGTAATTACTAAGGGAAAAAATCCTAAAATTACTTTGGTTATTTCATGGTATGTAATTTTTTGTCTGTTATGATGGAGTATTCCTTTACACATTACATGATATAGTATAAATTCAAAGAGATTCTATTTTGTTACTCAGTAGCTAGTTATAGCTATTTAAAATATATACAAAACTAAAAGAATGCAAGTTAAAAATATTAAATTCAGATGTATCAATGATTCAAAAATGGACATTTTTCCCCCTTTATTATGAATGAATAAGTTTATGCCCTTTTGTAACTCTGAAATTTTCTAGATATTTTAGATTTGGCATATGTTTTCGTTTCTCCAACCAACAAACTCCTCAGAGTCAAGGGTCTGTATTTTCTACTCCTTTGTAGCAAAGAAAAACGAAAAAAAAAGGGGGGGGTGGGCGGGTAGAAGCGCGTCTGAGTCGGCAACTTCAAGAAAAGAGGCAGAAGGCCGAGCATCTAAAGTGGGAGCTTTGGACTGGGATGGTTCTTCACATTTGTGTTGCAACTAAACCCTGCACTCATTTCAGAGCGCTCTTGCACCCCAGGCTAAGAATCTCTAGCTCCGCGTATGACCAGTACTCCATTGCGGCTGCCTCGAACCTCCCGGCAGAAGAGTGAAACTCGGGGGCAGATGGACAATACTCACTGTTAAGGAAAAGTCAAGGAAATCTAAATTCGACCTCTCTCGGGTCTGCTGCCCATGCACGGCCCCTTCCTCTGCGGGGGCTGAAAGCCCTCTCTCCCCACGTTTTCTTTAACGACGGGATCCGGAGAAAACTACAAAGGATTTTGTTTTTGTTTTTGTTTTTGCGAAGCTGGAGGCAAAACGGAAGACAACTAACTGGTGCTAGTGAGGCCTCGGCTTCTTTCCCCACAGGGGTGTGGACGAACGGGGCGTGGGAGAGACCCTCGGCCGAGCCAGAAGCGCCCCCAGCCCCACCGCACCTGCTGGGGGACGGGCTCGCGGCACCTTCGCCTCCCTGAGTCTAGGGAGCGAAGAGCAAGGGCACGACAAGGAAGGACGTGTGGTGTCACTTTCCGTCCGAGGTCCCAAAAGGTGGCAGCAATCCCGAGAGGTCTCCCGGTGACGGAACTGAAAAGGGGTAAGTCGAGGTAGCACCAGAGGCGACCAACCCCCGCTTCATCTCTGCGCCCGCCCATCCCCCAAGGGTCGGAACGACGTCTCACAGCCCGAGGGCGCACGGACCCAAGGCGGGCAGCAGAGAAAGCGTTACTGGCTGTGGTGCCCCGGAATGGGGGACCTGGCTGCAGTCCTTCCCGCATCAAGGACTGTACTCACCGAACCGCGGGGCTGAGCTGGGTCGCGAAAGCCGCTGTCAAGGCGTGACCCGGAAGCAGAAGTTGTCGCCAGCTGGCCCCTTCTGTTTACACCACTGAAGGACCGACTAGGATGGGCGCCTGCGCACCGTCGTAAGCCGGGCGCGCCTGCGTAGACTCGCGAAGTAGCCTTAGTACCTACGAGGTTTACTTATCCTGTTACTTTCTCGCCTTGTCTGGAGGCTTTACGCGCAGGCGCAATGTAGGGCGCTCTGCCGCTCTCTTGGGGCTCTAGTCTGCTTCCTGTGGTGGGAAAAAAAGCTCCCGGACTCTCATTCCCGGGCGGACTTTGCGTGGTGACGCCAGCGTGGACCGGGCCTCCGGTGGAATCATCCATGCCGCCTTCTGTCTCCCCACTGTCTTACCTGAAATCGGGCCTGGACACCTCATTCCCAGGTTGTTCCACGTCCCATCCCACACTCGCTAAGACAAATACAACTTTTGTCCACTAAATCCACGCTGGTTCAGTTGCTTAGGAGACCCAACTGGTATTAAGTAGGTGTCCTTGGCAAATAAAAAGACTTCCAGCATTCATTCATCATGCTGGGGTGAATCCATTTACCTCGGAACCCCTTCTGAATATTGTCCACCCTCGCGCAAAGTGAACTACACAAAAGGCAACTCAGCCACCCAAGAGGTGTGGCAGCCCAAAGGTTGAGGATGAAAAATGATGTAAATGCTGACAATAACCTTTCCCATTCATAAAGATGCTGGCACCTCTAAAAGATGTACTTCATGTGCAAACCACAAACATTTCAAAGCTAGCAACACATGGTAATGAACGTGGTAATGAATGTGTTTATTCTTGAACGCTTTACTCTTTAGTAAAGCAGCCTGCACAGGCAGGCTGTCAGTGCTGTGAACTACGCTGCAGCTAGTTTAACCAAAAGTGCCCCAAGGTCTGTTCCCCAAAACTTGCTCTAAGCAACAAAATCTAATCAGTTTGAGATTAAAGCAAGGGCCTGACGGTTCATGTACATTAGTGAGGGAGTGATGAACAGGAAATCTCATATGCCCTGTTTGAGGAGTAAGCCTCCTCTGAATTCCAAACTCAAAGGATTTTTGCCATGCAAGAATGTATTCCACCTTGACACACACCCCAGCACACCATAGTAAGATTGTCCAATTTTTTTAAAGAAGCTTGAGATCTAATTTTTTAAAAATGTGAATTGTCCCAAATTTCAAATCTTGGTAACAATTTTTAAAATCATTTTTAAAGCAGGCAACATTCAACCTGCAAGCCACCTCTTGCAGACTCTGGATTAAAAGCTGCTTGGTCATTGGCAGCTCCAGAATTTCTATTTAAGAGCTACTCTGTAGCATTTGATTGTGCTCAGTGAATGGAAACAATTTGATTCTGTGCCCATTGCTTCTAAAATCAGAAATCTACAGTCAGGGTCCCAAATCTCATTAAGTACCCAAACATGGGGACTACATGTACTTAGATCTCTACTGATCCAAAATGGCACATTCTGAGAGCTCAAGTCCTCCCTAGCCACCAGCAGAGCAGAGGGGACATCAAGCCACTTATTTGCCTCATCCAGACCTAAGCCCATTTTAGTCAGTAACTCTTAAATTCCCATACTCATATTTAGAACTAGGTGGCTCACTTCAATGGCCCAATGGCGTATCCCCCCCACCCAACTTCCTTGGATTTACCTGGCTAGGGAATTATGAGGTGAAAGGCAGAGATGTAATAAATTCTTTTCCATTATGCCATGGGTCCAAGACTGCTAAGTCCCCTTCTCTCTAGACCCAGTAAGGTGATACTCTGCTTGATATCACCACCCACAGCTCCCTCAAAATACAAACTTCACACCACTGACCTATTGAGGGATTGGGGACTGCCTCTCTGGCCTTCATCTTATAAAGTCTACCTTTACTGGGACCCACTGCTCTCTCTCTGGATAAATAGTGCATAACAAAAATAAGTCCTCACCTGTACAAAGCGGAGATGATAGAATGAAAGCATACAGCAAATGAAAGTACTGCACCTGAAGGGTGGCATCTGTCCTACTCTGAAGTTCCATGCCTTGGCAGCTCTTGTGCAACATCACAAAGTAACTGGGGTGGTAGAAAGATCATGAACCTAGAGTACGGATGACCTGGGTTTTAGCCTGGCTCTGAAATTCATTAGTTATTTCATTTCTCTGGGCATCAACATTTTCAGTTGTAAAGTGAAATTTTTGGCTGAGGTGATCTCTAAATATCCTTCTAGTTCTATAAATTCTGATTCAACCTAATTCCCAGGCAAAAATTCTTGCTTCCAATAATTTTCCTCTTGAGAACAGCTTTATGGCTACCATAATATTATATTAATGAGACCTGAAAAGATTGAATTATAAGTTGGCCAGATCTACATAGCTTCTGTTCCATTTTTGCTTCTTCTGGCACCCTTCCTAAAGCAGGGTAAAGACAGTACTGATTCCCAGCTTTGATTTTTTTCCCCCTCCACTGATTTATTTCTTTTTCATTGTTAAACATTCATATACCTCAATAAATTAAAATCATTCACAAAATTAAATATATTGGAAACTAAAAGTAGCTTAAAAAGGAAGGTTTTATATGTGGACCTGAAACTGAGAGAGAGAGTATGTATGGGGTGTTGGAGAGGGAGGGAGAGTTTTGCCTGGGTTTAGTCCTTGAGCCTATTAAAGGATCTAAGACAGACATGGGGGAAAAGAAATATAGAAGGAAGTTGGTACCATTGAGTGAGAAGTCAAAGATCCTCAATTTGTAGGCAGAGTTGGCTTGAAGTATTTTCTAGTGTAGCACCCCTGAGACTGTGCAAGACCTCAGGAATGATGACTGTTGGGATGTGTTTACCGTGGCAGGACCAGGCCTCAGATTCTGAACCCTCTAGAAATTACATGGCCTTAATTTGAGAAGAGAGCTGCAAGAAACTAGAACCAGAGGTAACATGGAGGCTCAGATTTCAACAATGGAAATTTAAAGTGTTTTGTGTGTGTGTGTGTGTGGTTTGTTTGTTTACCAAAGAGATATTTTATATATGCCAGAATTTATGGATAAGGTTTTTGTTTTGTTTTTTTTTAAAGATACTTAGATTACATATATGATACATTAAAAATGTAGGGGGGGGGGACGGATGTGGCTCAAATGGTTGGGTGTCCATCTCCCATATGGAGGGACCTAGGTTCGATCCTCAGGACCTCCCAGTAAAAAAAAAAAAAAAAAAATGTAGGGGATTGCCATATGGCCTACCCTCTACCCCTCCCACACTTTCCCACATTAACAACATCCTTCATGGGTGTGGTGAATTTGTTACAATTGATGAACATATTTTGGAGCATTGCCACTAAGTGTGGATTATAGTTTACATTATAGTTTAAACTCTCTCCCGCACAATTTTGTAAGTTAGGACAAGATATATAACGGCCTGTATCTGTCATTGCAATGTCATTCAGGACAATTTCAACCAGTCTTGATTTTTTTAATGTTATTTTTATTATAAAAATGTTTGAACATACAGAAAAACTAGAGAGTCTACTGTGATGAACTCCTTTACATCCATTACCTATATTTCACACATTAAAATTTTGCCAAATTTTGTAAATATAATTTTTTTAAAAGATTTATTTTATTTATTTATTTCTCCCCACCCCCTTGTTGTTTACATCTGCCATGTCTGTTCATCCCCCTTGCTTCTTTAGGAGGCACTGGGAACGGAACCCGGGACCTCCAACATGGGAGGAAGGTACCCAACCTCTTGAGCCACCTCTGCTCCCCAAATACAATGTTTTATTTCTTATTTTCCTCAGCTTTAGGTTTTTTAAATAAACCACTCAAACAATACCCACAGCTTTCAAGCTTTGACAGAAACATTTCTGAGAGGGCTTGATGAAACATTCCATAACCTTTCTAAAAACCTGAACTATCACGTTTATTTATCCATTTCTTCTTTGACAAAAAGATGAATTTGTTTCTGTGTTATCTCTCAGAGCTCTCAAAATTTCTTGTTTGGAAAGTGCAAAGGCATATAAATTCTGGGAAGCAAACATCTCATAAATGTCAGAATTATTAGTCTGCCAAGGATAAAATGGGCTGTCCACACAAGTTATTTATAACATGAGTGGGACCAAGGTTTCAGACAATAGCACAGACTCTTGCCTTATAAATTAAGAGACCTGAGTTCATGGAGTAGAGGTGGCTGCTTTGGGATGTGGCTGCACTTCCAGATTCAGTGTAAGGCAGCCAGCATGGGGTTGCCTTGGGTCTGTTCTAAAGGGCTTCCTAGAGGTGTAAAGGGATCCAGTGGCTGGAAATGAACACAGGAATCCTAGAATCTGCAGAGCTTGTCACAGGTGACCACCTGTATCTGCCTACGTCAAAGAGACTCAAGTGAGAGGTCTCTGGTGATGGAAATCTCCAAAGAACCTTTAAAAGTACCTTACAAGTATTGGGAGACCAATATGCAAATAGGCAATTGCAAAGTAAGAGGAAGCAGGACAGCTAAGGGAACAAAGGCTCTGTATTCTGGAAGATGGTTAAAGTTGATTCTTTGACACAAGGACATCAAATAGCAGTTAGCTGGTGGGGGAGGAGTTAGGGGAAAACTGAAGGCCTGCAGCCACCAGGAGGTAGAGGGAGGAGAAATCTTACACAAGTACCTTAGAAAGAAGACTTAAGTACTTCATTACCATCTGGGACTGGAAACATTCTAGTTACTAAATGTAGACCTTTTTTTTTTTTTTTTTTTTTTTTTAAACTTAAAGTGTCACTTAAAGGATTGTCAATTACCTAGAGTCAACAGAAAAGACAGGGAATCTGCCCAGTTTTTCTTTCATAGACAGAGGAAGATTACTCCCCTCTAAGGCATTTTTAAAAGATGGTAAAAGCCAAAAAATAAAGTTGTATTTGGATCACATCCCATGAATCTTGCATTCAATATTCCAACTCCATCGCCAAGTATTTTAGTTGATTATTTCTGTTCTATGTGTTCAAGTGGTTCTATGAATTTGTTTGGTTTAATGTGCCGTGTCTCCCATAAGACTTTTAGATCATCATTTTCTCATCTTTCCCTTGCTACATCTAATTCTGCACTCAAGAAGTCTTCATTAGCTTGTGTTGATTGACAGAACAACTAGTGTTCCTATTTTTAGACCTTGGCATACAGTTGAGCTAGAAATTTGATGATGGTGTTTTGCTTGTAACCATTGCTGCCATCACTGTTCAACAGGTATTTGTATCCATTCTCCATGGGTAGATGCCATGGAGGTGTCCCAGGTTACAGATCTGGGTGTCTTGCCCTTTGAGCCTTGCGAGGACTCCCAAACCACAGACTTATGTGCAATTCTTTGTTTTTTTTTTTTTAGGTACCACCGGGTGCCAGGGATTGAACCTGGGACCTCATATGTGGGAAGCTGGAGCTCTACCATTGAGTCACATCAGCTTCCCTGAGTTGGTTTTTTCGTTTATTTTGCTTATTCATTTTTGTTTTTTCAGGAGGCACCAGGGACCGAAACTGGGACCCCCCATGTGGGAGGTGGGAGCTTAAGCTCTTGAGCCACATCTGTTCCCCCTGTGCAACTCCTTTTTGAAGTGAAAAACTCCTTTCTTCACCTGCTGGTTCCAAATGCTTTCCTTATTTTGAGTTTGACCCTCTAGAGTGACAGGGTGCAGGAGAGGAGGAATTCTGTCTTGGAACATATCTAAGTGGTAACAAGCCTTTCACAACAGTTTTCTGGCCTCTAGCCAGAACTCTTAAATTAATTTCCTTCTCAAAAGCGTCATCCTTTTCCTTTCAGGGTCTCCTGACTAATGTCGATGGCAAAGTTTCCCTGATATCCTTCCTAGAGAAAAGGTGACTTAGGATGAAGAAGATACCCCTCCCAAATAAGCTCATTTCCAATCACTGAAACAAACAAAAACAAAACAAAACAAAACAAAAAACACCAAAGGAAAGTTTGAGATACCCTAAAAGCAAAGGAAGTCAAGGGGATCAGGCAAAAATCAGTAGAACAGAATGAAAAAAATAAGATACAAGTGACAGACTAGTTGGGAAAAATAGCTTTCCCTCATTAATAGTGTATTTTGCTTAACTTTGAATTTCTTCAACTTTTAGGGTTTTGGCCTACAGCATATTCCTCATATTTACAGACAATCTAATTTCATGCAAATACCACAGGGACCAGGGTCTCCAGTTCTGATAGCAGCTCTTGTTTCTTTACCTGTTTAAGCCAGTTATATTACCTAAGTCTGTTTAATGATCTGTACAACAAGAATGGGCATAACACCTACCCCCAGGGTTAATTTCACAAAAATCAGATCACATTTGTGAAAATGTGGTTTTGTAAACTATATAAATGTTGGTTCCTACCTCTGTCATCTTTGTATCATTTTATTTTTTTTAATATAGTAATGTATCCTTTTTTTAATTTAATTTTTATTTTTTCCACCTCCCAACCCCCACTTGCTGTCTGTGTCCATTCGCTAGGTGATCATCTGTGTCTGTTTCTTGCCTTCTCTTCTCATTTTCCTCCTCCAGGCTTCACCAGGACTCAATCCTAGAGACCTCCGATGTGGGAGAGAGGCACCCTGTCACTTGCGCCACCTAAGTTCCTGGTTTCAGGCACATCTCGCCTTGCCTCTCCCCTGCATCTTTCTTTTGTTGCGTCATTATCTTGCTGTGTGGTTTGCCACACGGGCCAGCTCACCTGCTCGCCTTTTTACCAGGAGGTCCCGGGGATCAAACCTCGGTTCTCCCATATGGTAGACGGTTGCCCAACCACTTGAGCCACATCCACTTCCTTGTATCATTTTCTATTTGTTCAAGGAAGTTGCCAAATGACTTGTCATCCCAGCGGCATCCTAAGCACCACAAGCACAGAGACTTAGACTTAGGGCACTCACCTCCTTCTCCACAGCACAGTTCCAGACCCGGGGTAGGAATTTGAGAAATGCAAACTGAATTGAAGGGAAATGACTTCCCAATCACAAGAATAGTGAAATGTCCCTGATCCTGAAAAAGAGGTGAGAAGCACATTTAAAAGGAAAACTGAAAGGTAAGCCTTGGAAATTGAGCACAGGAAAAGGAAAGACAGTTCAGAGAAAGTATAAAGTAAGCATCACGAAACTTCTTGCATTCTTAAGCCTTCCCTTAGAGAAAGCCGTTCAACAGAGGAATTTCATGTGCAGCAGAGATAATCTCCCAAGACATATCATCAGATTAAACAAAGACTTCTTTCAGAAGCTCATGGGTAGATGCTCTCAATATACAGACTCTACTCTTTTTCTTTTTCCTTTGAACTTTCTCCAAGACTTGGGAAAATTTATGAATTACTGTTTTTGTTTTTTTTTTAATTAGCTTTTCATCAATATTTTATTATGTTTTGGCTCTACAGGCTACTAATATTTTCCACAATCAGAACAATTTTAAAACATTTTGAATGTTCATAGGGAAAGATTGCCTGAGAGATTTTGAAAAATAAAAACAAATTACAGTAAAAATTCAAACAATGAGGTTAATGGTAACATTTAAATTACATATATATGATACTATTTTTCAGAAAATGTAGACATTTACAACTAAATTACCTAGCAAATCAAGACTGAAGGTACAAACTCTAGTAGGACTGTGCAAGGGAGGGGAACTAACAGAGGAAAATGCTCACTTGCCTGGGACCATTGGGTGGTCCAGAATGATTTAGAGAGTCCTACCATCAGAAAAATGATCAGTTTCTCTGAATCAATTTCAGGGGCTTGAGAAGCAAGTTAGGGTTCATCTCAGAATTTTCTGCTTTCTAGAGGTCTCTGCTATTTCTAGTAGGAGTGTGTCTCCCTCTGGAGGGAAAGTAGAGCAGTTGCTCCTTCAGGTTTCTTGCCCAGAGTTCAACAATTAGTTGATTTTTTTTTGATTGATTGATTGATTCATTCATTCATTTATTCGACAAATACTTATTAAATCCTATTACATTCTGTGCATTATGATAGATGCTGAAGAGCTAGCTGAGTACAAAATCGACACAGCCCTTGCCTCCAGAGAAATTATAGTTTAGTGTGGAAAACAATCATTAGACCATCACAATAATGATATGCTCTATAAAGTATAAGTATAGGGGATTGGATCATGTATTCCCCAGAAGGCATGTTCAGGTCCCAACCCCTGGTCCTGTAGGTATAAACCAATTTGTGAATAGGACCTTGGAAGGCATCAATAGTTAAGGTGTGCCCAAACTAAATGAGGGTGGACCTTAATCCAATGTGGCTGAAGTCCTTATAGGCAAAGGAAATTGGACACAGAAGGAGGAAGCCATGGGGAATAGCCAAAAGCTGGAATTTCATGGAACTGGAAAGAGAAAGGAGAAGCTGCTGCCATGTGTATTGCCATAAGACAGAAAAGCAGCTGGCCCCAGAATGCCACTGTCTCCAGGAAGAAAGCATGGCCTTCCTGATGCCTCAATATTGGACTTCTCCCAGCCTCAAAACCGTGAGCCCACAACTTCCCATTGGTTAAACCAACCCATTGTATGGTTTTTGTTTTAGCACTCAAGAAACTAAACAAAAAGTGTAGAGGGTAATATGGCCATTCAACAGGCAGACTTCATCTAGGGTGGGAGGTCTTCCAGGTCTGAGCACAGACCTGGAAGATGGGTGGAAGTAACCAGATTAAAGATGGGGAGGAGGTGCAGGAAGCAGGTCTTCCAGGCAAATGGAACAAGGTATTCAAAACCTTTTGGCTAATAGAGGGTAATGATCTCATTAACGGATTATTTCAATATAATGTCACTATGCAAGTGTGAACAGTGTCCTGTGGAAGCCCAGAAGAGGGGCACTTAGCACAACCTGGGGGATTTAGAGAAGGCTTTTTAGAGGAAGTGATCACTGACTAAAGACTGGAGGAATTAGTGGGAGTAAACCAAAGTAAAGAAAGGTGGAAGATTCTTTTGCCAGGAAAATGAAGGACTAGCTTATTGAGACCAGCCATCCTGCTGAAAGCAACTAAAAATATTGGATAGAATATATTTTTAAAATCTTCTTAAAAGTATCCAAGATGGCTTCAGATGGGAATTTTAAAAAACTTATAATCCCAATTCTATTCCAAAGCACTGAAAAATAACAATTTCAAAATTTAAATGGAATAATTATAACACTGAAACCAAACCTGATGAAGATTATATTTAAAAAACTACAGACCAAGCTCATTTATGAATATCAATGTAAATATACTAAATAAAATAACAGCAAATGGAATCAAACACCATGATACATCAAGACCAAGTGGAAATTATCTGAGGAATGCAAAGATGGCTCAATGTTAGGAAATTCATTAATACAATTTATAATATTACATGTGTAAGAAAGTCATGTGATTGTCTCCACAGATGCTCGAAAAGCATTTGAGAAAGGTCAAGATGCATCAGTTCAAATACATAGAGAAATTCAATATATGATAAAAATGTTGCAGAAAATGGAAGAAAAATGGGCTTTTTAATAAATGCTGTTGGGACAACTGGGTACCATTTGGAAAAAATAAATATATTGGGTCCATAGCTTATACTGCCCACCAAGATAAGCCCTATGTGCATCAGGTAACTAAATGTAACAAAAATTGAAACCCTGTAAGTTCTAGAAGAAAACAAGTTCTATGTAATCTACCCATGGAGGCAGTAGGAAAAGCATTGTTGTAGCAGTTTGGTATCATTTATGAATTCCAAAAAATATATATTGGATTATGTCAGTAAACTACACGACAGAGCAGAGGAGTTAGTTGGAATTCTGATGTTAACTTTTGAGCTGGAGCCTGGGAAGTGAACACACAGGAGAAGAACACAGGAATAGAGACGGCTCCTTGGACACGGCAGAAGCCCCGGGGAGAGAGACAGAGCCATTCACTTGATAGTCTACAGCTGGCCTTGTGGAGCGAGCACAGCAGCTGAGCCAGGAGAGAAACAGAGAGAAACAGAGCCCCAGGAAGAGAGGAACCCAAGAAGCTTGACCTCTTGGCAGACGTCAGCAGCTGTCTTGCCCCAACACATGGCAATAGACTTTGGTGAGGGAAGTAACTTGTGCTTTATGGCCTGGTAACTGTCAGCTTCTACCTCAAATAAATACCCTTTATAAAAGCCAACAGATTTCTGGTATTTTGCATTAGCACTCATTTGGCTGACTAATACAATTGTTATGACTCAATAAAAGGATAAGTTCTACTACATCTATAATTTTTAAAATTACATGGTGCAAACACTATAAGCAAAGTCAAAGGCAAATGATTCACTGGACAAAATATTTCAACTTACACTACAGGGGAAAAAAAATCTTGTCTCTACTATATAGAGAGCACCTAAAAATAAAAAAGACCCTAACTCAGTAGGAAAACAGGAACAAGAAATGAAATTTTTAAAAATGCATGCAAGTGGTCTTAAAAACAGTAAAACATACTCAACTCACTTAAAAAGAAAAGCAAATTGCAGTACATTGAGATAGTATTTCTGATAATTTGGTAAAAATCCAAAAGTTTGACAGCACACTTTGTTGTCAAATCTCTGGGTAAAGAGATGCACTCATATGTTGCTGGTTAAGGTGCAGAATGATGCAGCCTTTAAGGAGGGGAATTTGATAACACCTAGCAAAATTACAAATAGATGGATTTATCCTTTAACCTCCAGTCACACTTTCTAGGAATTTATCCTAAAGGTACACCTGCACAAATTTGAAATGATTTATGCACAAGGTTATTCACTGTGGCATTATTATTATTTTAAAATTTTATCTTATTTATTTCTCCCCCTCTCCATGATTGTTTGCACTTGCTGTCTGCTCTCTGTGTCTGTTTGTTGTGTGCTCTTTGTGTCTGCTCGTCTTCTTTTTAGGAGGCACTGGGAACCAAACTTGGGACCTCCCATGTGGGAGGGAGGTGCACAATTGCTTGAGCCACCTCTGCTCCCTGCTTGTTGTGTGCATCATCTTGTTCCATCAGTTCACGGCGCCAGCCATCGTGTCAGCTTGCTGTCTTGCTTGTCTTCTTTAGGAGGTACCAGGAACTGAACCCGGGATCTCCCTTGTGGTAGGTGGGCGCCCAACTGCTTGAGCCACATTCGCTTCCCTGTGGCATTATTTTTTAATGGCAAAAGACTAGAAACACCTCAACTATCAACATGGGAATAGTAAAGTAGTTGAATAAACTATGGTACATTTTCATAATGGAGTAGTATGAAGATATAAACATGGTGAGGAAGATTTCTGTGTGTTGCTCTAGAATGCTCTCCATGTGAGACAAGATGGTATACTTTTGTGCAAAATGAACCGCTGGAAGGGTAATCCAGAAACTAATAAAAATGCTTACTTATAGGGCAGGGGGAGGGGGAACTAGAATCAGGGGATAGGAATGGAAGGGAGACTCCTCTGAGTGTACCTTTTAATGCCGTTTTTACTTTAGAATCATGTAGTTATTCTACATTTTCAAGAAGTAAATTAAATCAAAAAAGGAAAAAAAGAGAAATCCTTGAAATTAAAAACAAATTAAACAAATAAACCTAAGCATATATCAGATCAGTAACACAAATACAAAGAAAGACTTCAAGTGACTTTGAACAGATGGTTTTGACCTTTCTTAGTGGGATATGTTCTAAGAGCAAAACAAAGTGCAAATAACTCTAAAACTTCATTGTATAGCTTTATTGTTGGTACTAATACTGGTATTGTGAAACTATTTTATGTACTTTGCAGGATCAAGCAAATAATTTCAGTGTGAGAACTGATAAAAATGTAAAATCAAATAAATTAAGTGTTGAATTTAAATTAAATCGGCACTCTACAAGTATTCTGAAGAAGCCAATAATCTCATTGATTAAAATCTCAATAAGCTGAATGACTCAGAGCTGTAGATGAATCTCTGAGTAAGGAAACGCAGAAGGTTGTTCTTTAGTGGACTAGGCATGATGTTCCTCAGGCAACTTCCATGAAGTTGATGACGTATGGTCCCTCCTGATGCTGAGTATATAGATGGCTTCTCAATCCTGAGTGTTTCATGGGTTACAAGGGAGCAAATGTTTGGAATATAATGAAATGTCATCTATGAAGAAAACGGTTTCAAATCACAGGCAATTAAAAACCTTTAAATATCTTCACTTCTGGTCAAGGGAAAAGTGAAGAGAATATTTTTCACAATTGGCTAGAAGGTCTCTGTGCAGAAAAAAAGAACATGTTATATACAGACTTTTATCTGGACTCCATGCAAGCATGAATGTACTTTTGAGTGTAGTTGAGTACTTTTACAAGATACCTAGTTGGAATAAAAATGGGAGCACATATTAGAGAATTTCAGCAGTGGTTTAATTGAATTTTGACTGAAGGGGAAGGTCCAAGAAGTCTTAAGAACTTATATATATTTTTTCTTTTTTTTTACTGGGAGGTCCCAGGGATCAAACCCGGGTCCCTTCATATGGGAGAGGGACTCCCAACCGTTTGAGGCACATCCACCCCCCTATTTTTTTCTTAATAGAATTAAGGGCTTTATCTAAAGTACTACTATTCTTTGAGCACTCAAAATTTCAACTATTCACTGGAAGTAACATTTGAGATACAGAAAACAAAACATTACTTCTTGAAGTAGTTCATGAAGTCAAAGCATGTCCTTTGCATTTGGGAGAAATTCTTTTTTTTGGGGGGAGGAACAAAAGAAAAAAAAAAGCAAGCAAAGCAAAGGAATACTTTAGGCTGCAAATTAGAAATAGTTTAAAAATTTTATTTCATGTTGATTATTTTAAACACTAATTGTGGGGAAAGCTTCAGATTTAGAGTTTGGGGACTGTTCTGAAGATCTTGTTTCCTGAGAACCTAATATGCCAGTAAGTGTGGCATGTTATGAATTCCATCTGACAAGAAAAGAAATATCATTGTTTAATGAATTTGGAAGAATTTTTACAAGTGTAAAAGATTCAGAAAACTTCAGGAACTTGTTGCAAAATATTCATTTAAAAATTAATTGAAATGTGCTTGTTTCTGGACAATGGAAGCCAAAGGAAGGCATTTCATCCAGTGGCATAACAGCAATGACAGTCTTAAATCAAATCTTTTTTATAAAGCTATATTTATAAGAGGAAAATTATATTGTTTTAAGAAAACAGGTTTTTTTTTTTTGGTAATTGCATTTTGTTTAAATTTTATAATATTGTGAGTAAAAGTAATACTTTGATAATGAGATATAAATATTAGCATTTAATCTTAAATAAAATCAGATTTATAAAATTAGAATATAAATAAAATTTAAAAATAAAACCCTAAAAAGTTAACAGGAGGGATTATAGCAGATTAGAAAATGCAGAAGAAAAAATTAGAGACAGTTTAAATTGTTCAAACTGGGAACATGGAGAAAAAAGACTGATTTTAAAAAAAATCAGCACATCAGTGATCTGTGGGACATATTAAGCAGTTTCAACATAAATATAATTCAAGTTTCAGAAGAGTGTGGGCAGAGAGAATATTTAAAGAAATAATGACCAAAGAGATTCCAAATTTGACAGCTCAATAAAATCCAGGCCAAATAAACATAAAGAAAACTATACAAGATACATGATTATTTATCATGTATTTGATTACAAAACACTAAAAACCAGGGATAAAGACAAATTCTAAAAGCAGCGAGAGGAAAAAGACATATTACATATAGAGCAGGGGTTGGCAAATTATAGCCCATGGGTCAAATCTGGCCCATCACTTGTTTTTGTAAATAAAGTTTTATTGGAATACATCTATGTTCACCCATTTATGTATTGTCTATGGCTACTTCTGTGGCACAATAACAAATCTGAGTAGTTGCAACAGGGAACATATGGTTTGCAAAGCTTGATATATCTACTATCTGGACTTTTACAGAAACAGTTTGCCCACCCCTGATTGACAGAAACACAGATAATAGCAATGCAAGCTATGCAAGCCAGAAGGCAAGGTTAATCCAGAATTCTTTTTTTTTCTAAAGAAAACTTTATTTCAAATTCAAAAAGTTAAATAACAGACAAAAAGCAGCTTAACAAGTTATGAAAGCATTACTCCAAAAAATTCTGTCTACGTACTTTTCTCTCATCTAATCGATAAAACAAAACCAATTGTTCCTCCAGTATTCAGAAAGACACATAGATGAGCATAGTTGATTAAATGACATGATCAAAGTCTCCTTGTTAATGAAGAAAACAAAGGAGGAAAAAAATGCTTAATCATATTCATAGCTCATAAAAAGAAACCCCATACTCTTTTTCACCTTTAGCATTGATATAGCACTTTCTTTGCTTTTGCTTCAAAAATATTACAATATTATTGTTAACTATAGTCTATAAGTTACATTAGTTATATTTTCCCCATGAATCAACATATTCTTAACACCTTGTAGTAGAAGAACAATCCTGTATTTATATTATTAACCACAATCCTCATCTACTGCCAAAATCAGTTATATATTACATATATTATCCTCCAACTACCCTCCAACTAACATTACCCTCCCTATACTACCTGTTTCAGCCACAATCACATCCACAGATCAGGAATGTTTGTTACACTCACCACAATGTACTACCATCAACTCCATCTATTACAACCCCAAATTCTTTACCAGAAAAAAACATGTTTAAAAAACAAAGGTGAAATAAAGACTGTTCAGGAAAAAAAAAAGTTGATGGATTTCATCACCACTGACCCGTACTCTAAGACATGTTAAGAAATTTCTTAGGCAGAAGATAAATGACAACAGACGGAAATTTGTATAAACACAAAGGAGTAAACAATGTGAAAAGTGACAATTATCTGGGAAAATTAAAAAATATTTTTCTCATTGTGACGATTTGAAGCTGGGTGGGTCCCAGAAAATCCTGTTCTTTAAGCTAATCCATTCCTGTGCATGTAAACTTATTGTAGTTGAGACCTTTTGATTAAGACTCAGGATAAATTCCTTTTGATTAGATCACTTCAGTAGGCATGACCTTGGGTGAGACTTAGTCCTCTTACTGGAGTCCTTTATAAATGGAGGAATAAAGAGCCACAGACACAGAAAAAAGCGGCAGTGACAGAGAAAAGCCTCCAGAAGTTGAAATCAGTGAACCTGGGAGAGAGAAAAGCCACAGACAGAGGACCCCAGAGGCTGAGGCACAGAGAATAAGGCAGAGACCAAGACTGGCAGACACTGACATAGTGCCCTGCCATGTGAGAGTAATCCAGGACCACCAGCAGCTGGTCCTCAGAGAGAAAAACATTGCCCGATGATGCCTTGATTTGGACACTTTCCCGACCTCAGAACTGTAAGATTTTAACCTGATAAATTCCCATTGTAAAAGCCAACCCATTTTTTTATATATTGCTCCCAGCAGCTTTTAGCAAACTAAAACACTTATGTTTTACTCTCTTGAAAAGATAAATGACTGCTTAATGCAAAAATAATAAAAATGCACTTGGGTTTTATCATATGTCAAAGTAAAATGTATGACAACAAAAGCACAAAAGACAAAGGGAGGAAATGGAAGTATACTGCTGTAAGGTTCTTACACTATCTGAAGTTAGATTGTAATAAGTTAAAGACGTATACTGTAGGGAAGCGGCTGTGGCTCAATCAGTGGGGCTCTCGTTTGCCATATGGGAGGCCCCGGGTTCGGTTCCCGGGACCTCCTGGTGAGGGCGGGCCCGCCCGCACGGCGTGGTTGGCTGGCCCAGCGAGCGCGGGCAGCGTGGGGGGGGGATGGATGAATAAATAAATAAAATCTTTAAAAAAAAAAAAAAGACGTATACTGTAAACTCTAGAGCTGCAATGTCCAATTGGTAGTTGCTAGCCACATGTGACTATTAAAAATTACAGTGGAAAATTAGTTAAAGTTTAAGAAAATTAAAAATTCAGTTCCATAATCACACTAGCCACAGTTCAAGTGCTCAATAGCCGTATATGGCTAGTGGCTACCATACTGTACAGTGCAGATATAGAACTTTTCCATAATCACAGAAATTCCATTGAAGGGCACTGTTCTAGAGCAATCATTAAAAAACAGAACAAGGGTAGTCATCAATAAAAAGAACACATCAGTGGCTCATCCTCTTTTGACAGACACTGTCCCTGCACTCAGAGGACTATTGCTGCTCCCTTGGAGACTGTGGCAGAGCTCTCCAGGCTAGGAATTCAGATTCCCTCATTTATTGTGTGATTGTCCACCCATCGTGACCATGCAAGGCTCCAGGATGTGTAAGTCCATTGAGGGTGGTGGGCCACACTTGTGGGAGATGTTTGTGTGGGATGTGGTGGGAGATGTGGGAGGTGGGCAACATGGGAACCCCAGTGGGTTCCGTGTAATATTTTGAGTAATCTAAGCACCTCTTAAAATATATTTATATATATATATAAATAACATTTTTGTAAGCAAATGCACATATATGCATATATATTTATATAACATTTTGCAAATGTTGGTATGTATTGTGAAAATTTTGATTTTTACCCACAATAAAAAAAAAGGAAAAAAACAAAAACAAAAACAGAACAGAACAAAACAAAGAAGTAGAGCTAATAAGCCAATAGTTTTGGTAAAAAGGAATCATGTTAAAAATTCAATTAATCCAAAAGTTGGAATGGAAAGAAGAAAAATTTTGGATACAAAAGTAAGATCCAAGTATGTGCTATCCTAGGAAACCCAGTTTAAATATAAAGGCACAGATATGATAAAAGTAAAAGAATGGAAATGATATATCATGCAAACACTGATCAAAAGTAAGCTAGAATGTCTATATTAATATCAGGCTAAGTACATTCCTAAGCAACATATATTCCCAAGGACAAAAAGGTGCCATTTCATAATGATCAAGTGGTCAGTTCAATAAGAGGATATAATATCCTAAATGTTCATGCACCTAATAGAAAAGCTTCAAAATATAAGAAGCAAAACTTAATAAGAAGGAGAAATAGACAAATCCACAAATATAGTTAGAGTTTTCAATATTCCTCTCTCGATAACTAATAGAACAAGTAGATGGAAACACATTAAGGATATAGAAAACTTGAACAACTCTATCAATCAACTTGGACCTAACTGCCATTTATGGGACACTCCACTCAACAACAGCAGAAATACACATTCATTTCAAGTGCACACAGAACATTCACCAAAATAGACTATATTCTGGGCCATAAAACAAGTTTCAATAAACTTAAAAAGACTGAAATCATGCAAAGTATATTATCTGACTTCAGTGGAATTAAATATGAAATCATAACAGAAAGAAATATGAAAGATCCTCCAAATATTTGGAAATTAAACAACACTCTGAAAACAAGAATGCTTATCACGTTTAAAGAAATAAAATACTTATGCACAGAAAATCATATAGAGTAACTTTCATATATGAAAAATAAACAAGGGCTTCTAGAACAAGAACTGAAATTTGAAACTTAATAGGTTTAATAGCAGATTAGACACAGCTGAAATGAGAATTAATGAGTCATAAGGTAGATCTGGAGAACGGAGAGAATATCCAGAATGAGGCATGAGTGACCAAAAAGAAAAAAAGAAAAAGAAAAGATAAGAAAAGGAAGGAAAAGATGGGAGTGAGACGTGAGCTCATCTCTTAATATAAAGATAAATAGAGTACAGAATGGGAAGGTTTTTACTCTATGTTTAATCAGAGTTCCAAAATGATAATAAAAGAAATGGACAGACTCAATATTTGAAGATTTAAACATGGGCCTGGGACTGATAAAAGATACCGATTTATAGGTTTAAAGAGTCTGTTAAAACCCAATCAGGGGTGTGAATATTCTCGCTGTCCTGATTTTGTGATAATCAGCGTAGGCTAAACATTCGCTGTATTAGAGACCATGCATGTGGCCCCATACCTAGTTTTTCTCCCTAGGTCTGGTTTTTAGAATGCTGGTGATAAACATATTTATTATATGACCATCCTGTATGGGAAAAGACTGTAACTTTGGGTATCTTTTGGGTAAAAGTAAATAAATAAATAAATCCTTTAAAAAAATGTAAGGGGGGAAGCAGATGTGGCTCAAGGGATTGGGCTCCCGTCTACCATATAGGAGGTCTAGGGGTCAATTGCTGGGGCCTCCTGGTGAACGGCAAGCTGGCCCGCATGGCGAGCTGGCCCAAGCGGAGTGCTGGCCCACGCGGAGTGTTGGCCTGCACAGGAGAGCTGGTGCAGCAAGATGACTCAACACAACAAAAAAAGAGACACAGAAGAGAGACAATGGGAGACACAGCAAAAACCAAGGAGCTGAGGTGGTGCAAGAGATTGAGCAGCCTCTCTCTACTCCGGAAGGTCCCAGGATCGGTTCCTGGTGCTGCCTAAAGAGAAGACAAGCAGACACAGAAGAACACACAGAGAGCAGACAGCAAGTGCAAAAACGGGGGGAGGGGGATAAATAAATAATAAGTCTTAAAAATAAAATAAAATAAAATATTTTAAAAAATGTATGGGGAGGAAGATATGGACTATAGTTAGTAGTAATACTTTGATGATGCTCTTTCATGATTTGTCAACAAATGTTTCGCAACAATGCAGGGTATGTGTGTGTGGGGGGTGATGTGTGAGAGCCCTGTATGATGTTATACATGTTTGTTTTGTAAGATCACGATGTTTACTGAACACTTACAGTTTATGTATGTTCATGTATGAATGATATACTTCAATAAATTGTTTAAAAAACAAAACAAACAAACAAACAAACAAAAACCAAAAACCAATCAGGGGAAGCAGATGTGGCTCAAGCAGCTGGGTGCCCGCCTATCACATGGAAGACCCAGGCTCGGTTCCCAGTGCATCCTAAAGAAGATGAGCAAGACAGCAAGCTGATGCCATGGGCTGGCACAGCAAGCTGACGCAATGAGAACACGCAGCAAGATGATGCAACAAAGACAGGGAGGAAACACAATGAAAGACGCAACAAGCAGGGAGCGGAGGTGGCTCAAGTGATTGGGTGTCTCCCTCCTAGGTTTGGTTCCCAGTGCCTCCTAAAAAAAGGAAGACGAACAGAGAGCAGACAGCAAACTCAAACAACGGGTGTGTGTGTGTGTGTGTGTGTGTGTGAAATAAATAAATAAAATAAATCTTTTTAAAAAACACCAAAAACCCAATCAGGATAATTGAAAAGAAATTACATATCCAGACATATCACAGTGAAACTTCAGAAAACAAAAC
The DNA here is from genome assembly GCA_026826555.1 of Tolypeutes matacus. NCBI lineage: Eukaryota > Metazoa > Chordata > Mammalia > Cingulata > Chlamyphoridae > Tolypeutes > Tolypeutes matacus. The sequence continues at coordinate 8,094,632 of JAKSZT010054583.1, forward strand.
CAAAGAGAAATCTTAAAAGCAACTGCAGGGGAAAAAAACCAAAGAGCAAGAATTAGATTGAGAGCTGGCTTTAAAAGTAGAAGCTAAAAGATGTGGAAGTGCTATGATCAATGTTTTGGAAAAAAATAATAGCCAAACCAGAATTTTATTTTCAGCAAAAAATATGTCTCAGGTATGAGAGGAAATAAAGACACTTTCAGGCAAAAACTGTGAGAGTGTGCCATCAGCAGTCCCTGATTTAGGTCATTTCTAAGCGTTTTGCTTAAGGTAGAAAGTGATCCCAGATGAAAGACTAAGACCATAGGAGGAATGAAAAGAAAAAATGCCAGTACATCTTCATGAATAAGGCTAATGATATCTTGTGAGATGAGAAAAAATAAAGATATAATTTAAACAGGTAACAACAATCGCATAAAAGCCAGTAGAGGTGCTCTAAGGTCCTTGTATTTCCTGGGAGTGGGGTAAAAATGCTAATTTTAGACTTTGATAATTTAATTATGCATGCTGTAATTTCTAGGTAGCCCACTAAAAGAATAGAAAGTGGATTTATAACTTACACACTACTGGGGGGAGAAGCAAGATAAAATATACTCACCTGAAAAGAAGGCAAGAAAGGAGAGAAAGAGAAGCCTAGAACAAGAGCAACAAATAAAGAACCACACAATAATATTGTATATTTAAAAACAAATATTAATTATATTAATATTAAATTATAAATGGACTAAATGCTCTGATGAAAGGACAAAGAATGTCAAAATGGATAAGAAACAAAACATAAAATTTGACTATATGTCATCTATCAGACATACACCTAAAACATGAGGATACAGAGACTGAATATAGGGGAATGGAAAAGGATATATCGTGCACACCGAGGAAAGCTGGTTGTGGCAGTTTGAAGTAATTATAAATTCCAAAAATATAATTGAATCATGCTTGTAAACTGATCTGTTAATCTGGGCGTGATTAGGTTAGGATTAGGGCATTGAGCCCCACCCCTTAATGGGTGGGGAATTGAATATAAAAGGCAAGGCAAAGGACAGTTGAAGCAGTCTTTTGAGAAACAGTTTTGATGTTGGAAAGAAGGCCCCAGGAGAAGAGAAGCAAGCCGTTCGCCTGATCGTCTACAGCTGACCTTGTGGAGGAAACAGGAGCTAAGTCCGGAGAGAAAAGCAGCCCCAAGAAGAGAGGAACCCCTGAAGCCTGAACCCTGGCAAACGCCGCCAGCTGTCTTGCTCTAACACGTGGCAATGGACTGTGGTGAGAGAAGAAACTTAAGCTTTATGGCCTGGTATCTGTGGACTTCTACCTCAAATAAATACCCTTTATAAAGACCAACCCATTTTTGGTATTTCACATTAGCACCCCTTTGGCCAACTAATACACTGGTGCAACTCTGTTATTATCAGACAAAATTGACTTTGAGGCAAGAAGCATTATTAATGATAAAGAGAATCATCTCATAATGAGAAAGATTTAATTCTTCAGGAAGATAAGACAATTAAACTTTTAAAATAACATTTAACAACCTAGTCCCATAATACATAAAGTCAAAATTATCAGAACTGCAGGGATAAATAAACAAATTCACAAGCAGTGGAAGATTATAGTAATCCTTTCTTAGTAATTTGTAGAATCAGCAGGCAACATCACTTAGAAGATTTGCACAACATTTTATAAATTTGTCCTAATGGATATATTTTAGCTTTGCACCCAACAAATACAAAATATATTTTATTTCATGATACATATATATAACAATTATAACTAAAATTGTATCTATTAAGCAAGTCTCAACAAATTTCAAAATGAAATTGAACCAGAAGTTGTTTTTTTTTTTTTTTTTTACCACAGTGGAATTAAGCTATTATTCAATAACAAAAAGAGAACTAGCAAATTCCCATGTTTGGAACTTAAGAAATATTCATCTATTCTATAAATATTTAATGCATGCCCACAATGAGCCAGGCAGTGTTCTAGGCACTTGGGAGTGCATCAGAGAATAATTAAAACGATAATTTAAAGCAATAATTTAAATGTCTGACGATACCAAGTGTTGGTGAGGATGTGGAGCAATAACTCTTACTCTTCTGGTGGGGTGTAAATTATTACAATCACTTTTGAAAACAATTTGATATTCTCTAGTAAAGCTGAAGGTAGCAAAGCCTATGATTTGGCAAGGGTTTAAATGTTAGTAAAATGAACATATAATTTTGTTTAAATTATAAAGGTACTATAAATTTTAGTAAAATGTGTGCATATATATATTATGAAACATGTACTAGAATATTCATAGCAGCCTAAATATGAAAACAGTGGAATGCTATAGTAGAATACAGATAACATCGTAGTACGTTCATACAACGGAATACTGTAGGACATTGAAAAGGAACAAATGAATGGTATGACAGTAACGTTGATGACTTTTATGAATATAATGTGCAAAACAGGAAAGGCACACAAAAATAAATTCAGTGAGATTCCAAACATATAAAGTTCAAAAACAGGCAAAATTACACTCTATTATTTAGGGATATATATATTTTTTATTTTTTACTTCTTTATTTTGTCTGTTTTTCTTTTATTATGTTTTTGTAATTTTTTCCTTTTTTTTTTTTTTTTTTAATATATAAGTATGTGATAAACTATAAAGAAGAGCAAGGAAATTATGACCTTGAAAATCAAGCAGGAGACTTGTGGGTGGGGAAAAAGATGCTTGCAATATTCTTGAACTGGTTAGTGAATATAAAGGTATTAAATTGTACATATGTTTATTTACTTTTATATATTTGTGTTTTATTTCACATTTAATAAATGTCCAAAGAAAAGGAAAGAAAAAGAGAAGGCAAGAAAGACATTCTCTGCAGAAAGAGCAGCATGATAAAAAGGTATGGACGGGAGCTGATGTGGCTCAAGCGGTTGAGCGCCCGCAAACCAACATGGGTGTTCCCGAGTTTGGTTCCCGGTGCTTCCAGAAAAAACAAAAGCAAACAACAAGCAAAACAAAAGAAAAAACCAACTCAGAGAAGCCAATGTGACTCAGTGGTTGAGCACCAGCTTCCCACATATGAGGTCCAAGGTTCAATTCCCGGCCCACAATACCTCAAAAAAAAAAAAAAAAAAAAAGAAGAGGTATGAGACAAGGTGCTGGGTGTGTGGGAACTACACAGGCTTTGTGCAGCTAGAGAGTAGTGAGGCAAAAGAGTGGTGGAAAAAAATGAGGCTGGAGGCTAAGGAAAGCCATGGGAACATCTTAAGCTGGGGTGTGAAAAGGTTCAACTCTGAAATTTAGATCGATTTCTCTGGCTGCTGTGAGGGCAGTGGAGGTTCAGGGAAAGAGGGGAGGGAAGGGACAGAGGAACGATTAGAAGAGGAAAAACTGAAGTTCTTACAATCCTCTAGGCACGAGGTAAGGAGCCTGGCGCACAACATTGTTGGGAGAAGTGGGCAGTAGGAGATGGATTAGGGAAGTATCCGAGGTTTTCTTCTTTTGAAAAACATACAATCACTTCAGAACTCATCCAGCTTTTGGTTTGTGATTAGAAGGTGGGCAGTAGGATTGTCAAAATGTCACAGAGATGGACTCAGGGGTAATAAAACCATTTCTTCCCAAGCTAAACTCAGACAAGACTCTTCAGTTTTTAAGGCCTCCTGGAAAGGAGATTCCAGGTTCCTGCCTCTCACATAGCCAATCACTCTCAAGGAGTCTGTCCAGAAATCCTACATAAATGCCTCATTCTGCCCTTGCCCTCAGTGGAATCAGAGCAATGCTGCTCACCACCCTGTTTGTCCCAATGTTAAAAATCCACCGAGAAGGTCTTTTTAGCTTTTCCTTCTCTCTCACATCAGTGTTATTTCCTTTCTTCCAACAGACCTAAGACCTCAAGTTACAGCCTGGCATCATCTCCATATTTCTCCCTTGAACCTCTCCCCACAATAACTCTTTTCTATGAAGAGAACTTCCCCCAAAACACTAATAAAAATCCACAAAGAAGAGAGGCCTTATGTCTGAGTCCACATTGCAATTTAAACACCAACAGTTTTAATGTTTTAATAACGTGAAATTGTGGGCAGCGTATTATCTATCATGTCCAGAACTCACTGTTCTGCTGAGCAGCACAGAGCCACTAATGCCATTGGTAAGAGAGAATCGATTCTTAATAACATAATAACTGGAAACTTGGATGTGATATGGTGATGGATGGGCTAGGATGAGCAGGAGATTGGATATGTGACTCAAGATCACCCTCTGGGGAGGATCGAGTCCCAGTTTAATGCTTTCAATCGAGGCAATCAACATTTAACTCCACATAAAGTTGCCCGCGGCTTCTTAGAAACCCACACAACACCGTGGACAACATCAAGGCCTTATTGGAATTGTCTTCCTTTGGTTGCTGAGGGACTAACCTCAATTCCTGGCTTAAATATTGTTTTTCTGATCCATGTTTGATGCTTGGTTTTAAATTGGTTTTATTAATACTACTCTTGAAAGACTGATCTTCTATATCATTTGTTGGATATTTGATAAATGCCAAGAGTTTTTTTTTGTTTTTTTTGTTGTTTGTTTTTGGTTTAAGAACCAAAGGGCACAAACAAGGAACAGACAGATCTCAATTTTATTACAATTTTATTATAGTAAAAAGTACCCTGAACTAACATTACATTAAATTAGAATAGTCTACCAGTTCAGGAATACAAAAGGAAGAGAAGCAGGAATTTCAAAGCCTAGTAACCTCTCTGTTTATAACATCCCCTTTTGCTAGCTGACAAGCTGACAATCAGTAATAGGGTACTTTCTTTGAGACTGTCTCCCATGGAACAAGAGTATAAATAGGGAGTTCTCCTTAACACACAGTGTCCGGGTACAGATGGCATTATCCCATTCCCAAACAATGTTAAGGGGAGGGAGGAACATGAAGTCCACTGGCTTGAGTTCTGAATAAACTTGGCCATAATATCTTTGACACTTTGATGAGGACAGTGTTGGGATATGCGGTTGTGGGGAGAATTGGGGGAGGGGGGAGTGAGGACATGATGGACCACATTTCAAAGTTGCAAGCACTATTCTGTTCTGCAAGAGGTGGGGACTTCCATGTGTCTCTAAAGTAAGAATTCCTTCATTCAAGAAAAACCACTAAATGGGCCATTTTATTGTGTGATTACAAGTCATACATAGTATAGTAGGTCACCATAGTAGGTGGCTGAAACGAAGGAAGCTTTAAGAGAAGGCACAGTTGGAGCTCTGTAGACCACATGTCCTTCAGGGAGATGTTACTTTTTCTAGGCATGGATTTGGACGTCATTCTTTCATTCATTAATCTATTCAACAAATATTTATTGAGCATCTACTATGTGTCAGGCACTATTCTAAGTGCCAGTGATACGGCAGTGAACAAAAGGAACTCCTGTCCTACCGGAACCTTACTTTCCACTTGGTGGCAAAAGACAAAAATAAAGGAACAAGTGAAAATATAGTATAACATAGGTTATAACTGCTGTGGGAAAAATAAAGCAAAGAAAAGGAATTAGAGAGTTCTGGGGTGAAGGGAGTGGGGCTGCTAATTTACATAGGGAGAGGGTTAGGGAAGGCTTTGCTGACAAGGCCATATTTGATCTGAAGGGAGGATGAGAGTTGTGTTGCAGCATGTGCAGCATGCTCCGTCCCCAGACGGAGGGGAGAAGGACCACAAGGAGGTCACTGCGTGGCTAGGGTGAGAGAGAAAAGCTTGGAGTTGGAGAGGTGGCAGGGAATAGGGTGGAGAGGACCAGATCAGGCGGGTCAGGTAAGGGCTTCGTTCGAGAGTGGAGGCAATTGGAGGATTTCCGGCAGGACCCCTGTGCCTTGAAAAGAAACAAAAAACCAGGCATTGTGTCTATAAACTGAGGACACGTGGTTGACCACAGAAGATGGAGCTGTTTTCACGAACGACTTCCTAAAACAGGTGCTTCAAGGTCTGGGTGAAAAGTTGGGGAAAGGGTCCTTCTCCGCACGTCTACTTAAAACCCAGAACTGCTGCAGCACTTTGGGGACATGGATGACATAGGGGGGACCCTGTCCACAATACTGCCATGGGCACTTGTGTAGTCTCACATGTGTGTGTATAAGAGAATGGAGGGCACCTTTGCAGGGGGCTGCTGAACTGCAGCTGACAGTGTCTTGCTGGCCCTTGGAATACCACCGCATAGCAAAAGAGAAGTGCTAGAAAACACTTTTGATAGTACTTTTAGGACCTCTGAGATGGATGGGCAGAACATAACTAGATGTATTGGACAGAGCAACACTTAAATGATCTTGTATGCACTGTCTGATAGTAGACTACCGCAGACTTCCCCAAGATATGACAGGTGAGAAGCAGCCCTGGAAGTTTGTGTATCAGCTTTGAGAGACACTTAATTTCTCAAATTCCCTTTCACAGAAGGGAAGTCTGTGGGAATGCCTTGCTCTAAATACGTGGGCATCATTGCCTATAAATTGGACCGATACTTTGGGGAAGCAATTTGTCAAGCAAGATTACCCATTGCACCAGAAATTGTGGATGCTTGCCAATGGTGCAGCATTATCAGTGCCTGAGAAGGATTCTAACTTGTGGCCAAACTATGCCCTGAGCCATTTCTAGAATGGCAGCTTCCTGGGGGCAGAAAATACATGAAGAGTATACAAAGTGGGCGAGGCATCAGTAGCTTGAGAGTTCAATTACCTCTGTGGCTACGGCCAACAACCTAGCAACACTTGGACTGGAATTAAGTGAGAGTGGCATGGAATAAGTGACTGAACATGCATCGAAAGAGGAAAAAATGCCCGTGCAAGTGTTGATAGAAGAGAAGCTCTTGAGGGGGCAATGCAGAGGAGAGAGAGAATGGACACTGGCAAAGAAAGTACAATTGGAAAGAGAGATCACTTTCAGTGGAAATTCAGCCTGCATGAGAAGGTGGAGGGTCTGCTGGAATTCCTGCTGTGAGTAAGGTTAAGTGGAAGAGAAAGAAGGAGTGGGGGGAGTTGCTTAAAGACTCCTAGAAAATAGTTTAAGGTCATGAACAAGCAACTGAAAGTCCAGTTCAGGCTTTAAGTTTGGAGTGGATGTATGGCTCCCCTCATGGCTGTATCTGTCACGAAAAAGGCTTGAGGATATGCATTGTCAATCCCCTCCCCAGTCAGAGGCTCACCAGGGTCCTTACAAAATCCTGTGCCTCTTACTCTGCTCAAGTGTGGAGGAGATGAACAAAGCAGGTCAGCCATAACACCAGGCAAACTATCCTCTGATGCTGAGAAACCACCTAATCTAAGTAACAGACACAACCCATGATATAAGTATCCTCAGCCTTCTAAGGAGACACCTGTCATTGACAGCTGGGGCACCTCGAACCTGTGCAGATCAGGAAAATGAGGGGAAAATTAAAGGAACTCAAACAAGCTTTACATTCGAAGGGCAAGGTGTCTCTTCTTGCAGAAGAGGAAAAGAATACATCCACGAAGTGAAAGAAGCAGAGTGAGAGAGTGAGGGACCGGGCTTGTGAGAAAGTTTGGGGGCATTTGGGGAGAAAGCAGAGACTGGTGGCAACAGTTACATTATCATGTATGATAAAAAGAGAAGGAGGGTGTGTGTATATGGGATTTAATAATAAAATAACATTTGTTTTATTGTTCATTACTAATTTAAAAAAAGAGAGAGAAGGAGGGAAGAGAAGTTTAAGATGTTTTGCTCTGTTCTAAGAATATAAATAACCCCCGTTAAGAGTTTTCCCAGAGATTTTAATAAAAATCTAAATTGCTTTTTAATTATTTTTGGCTATTGGATATATATTTTTTGAATGTGATATCATGCTGAGATGGGCCACACAGCACTTAAGCTTCATAAAAAGTTACACTCTGGAAGTTATTGCCTGAGGTTTGGGGCCTAATGTGCAGCAGTCAACTGTATCTTGATTTCGATCATTGTCCTAGGCTTGAGTCAAGCAAACATCTTCATTATGACTGTTGGATTTTTAGTGCAAAAGAGATACTAGCTATATAAAATGGAGACTGAGATAAACTAAATGTCAGACAGAATAAAATAGCAGGGACTATTCAGAATAAAAATTCCAGGGAGGGGAGGGATGTAGCTCAAGAGATGAGCTCCTGCTTCCCATGTGAGAGGTCCTGAGTTCGGTCCCTGGTGCCTCCTAAAAAGAAATAAAAAACAAACAAGAAAAAACCAACTTGGGGGAGCCGATGAGGCTTAGTGGTTGAGTGCTGGCTCCCCTCATGGGAGGTCCCTGGTTCAATCCCTGGTCCCGGTATGCCCCACCTAAAAAAAAAAATTCAGGGAGGACATGATGTTGGACCTGGGCATATCTGATGGAGACCCACCTGTATACAGGCTGGGGTCTCTTCCCTCTCAGCCCTGTAACACAGCCACCTGACTGAAGTTTTCTCTGCATTTTTCAGAGACTAGATCCTGCTCCTATGTACCCCTGTCTCATTTTCACACAGAATTCCTGAAATAATCTGGTTTTGTATCTGACACACCAATCATCTCCTCCCTTTATTTACAAGTGTTGCTACTGGTCCATTCCCAGTTCCCACCATATCCTTTGATCTCTGCATCTGTTTCCCATGTCCTTTCTTGCTTCTCCAATAATTTCCTCTCCCTCTAGGCTCAGGCCCCCCTGTATTCTCAGCAGACTTCATGGCCAGTGCCTCTGGCAGCATGATGTAATCTTATGCTGAAAGCTTGACATATATACGGGTCGTGCCAAAAATAGTGGCAAAAGGCCTTGTATGATGGCATAATCCAGCTCTTACTCTGTGGAGGCTATGTGTAATGTAGGGTTAAGGGATTGCTAAAATAGGAGGCCCTATAATGAGAACAGGGCCACTACTTGCAGGTAGAAGGGATGAGGGAGCTGGCAAAATGAAATCCTTCATGTGAAATGTAGGGCAAGACATGTGAAGTGACAGATGCAAGCAAAAAGGCTGGAAGTCATGCCAGCCTTTTCTGGCTAGAGAACAGCTCTCCCAGAAAGGGTGAACAGCCGGGCTGATTCCATAAGCCCTTAGAACAAGCTTGTTGTAATATGACCAGAAGCAGTATGTTGTGTGAGCTCAGCCATTTTTATGTGCCTTGTCTCAGTTTCTAGGTCTACAGTTTTTTGTTTTTGTAAAGTCTTTTTTTAAATACCAGCCCACTTCAGCTGTACTTAGGGAAATCAAGGAAAAAGACCTCTGTCCTTTCCTGAGCCAGTGCTTTTGGAATAGGGGAGGTAGTAGGGATAACCAAGGTGAAAGTGCTTCAACTTTGTAAAATGAAGGAAGGAAGAAAGAAGTAAGCAAATAGGATTGATTCATTAGTTTTAGAAAGTGCATACCGTGGATTGTTTGTTCATATATTAGGGGGCAGATCAAATTTCTAATGACTGTATACTATTTTATTATATCAGCAATGCCTTAGGTTATTTAAACATTGTGCTGTTGGGCATTTAGGATATTTCCAACTTATTATTTTTTTAATACAGTAAGACAGGCAAAGGCCAAACAGTTCTTTAGTGCCACAAGTTTCTCTGCGCCAGTCCCGTGCCCCCCCCCCCATCTTATTGCATCCATCCAGGGAAAGCCCAGGGCAAGACATTTGCTCTCATTGAACAATGGGCACACAAAGCACTCACCCATAGCTGGCTCTTCCCCATCTTGAAGTGATAGTTTCTCCTCCCCACACTTATTAGTTCTTGTGAACTTCATTTTTGGTTTCTGACCACTTGGCTTCTCTGACTTACTACGGTCATTATTTATTAGTATGCTGCTGCCCAGGTGTTCACTTTTCCCCAATCTGGTGCCATCTGTAAATATATTAAGTACAATTTTTCTCCCTCCACCTCTCCTCCCACTCTACCCCTCCAGTAGTGTAACAAAGGTTGGGACACTTTGTGTATATCTGTCATGGGCACTTACAGTCCCCCCAGTCATCCCTCCACATGATTGTCAAGTTTACCCCTTCACCTGTGAGCTGATGTGGAGTGTTATTCAGAATTAGAAATAATGTTACAGATTATCCACAGATCCGGAAAATGTGGGTCAGGAATCCCGGAATCTACAAATTGAGGAAACTGATTTAGCCACGGTCTCTGAATCAATAGCAGCAGAACCAAACCTTGAACCCAGGTCTCAAAAAAATCCACTACTTGCGGCCTGGAGAGCTCTGGGTGAGGGAGTTGGGGGACATAGTGTTTGTTGTTAAAGTACTCATTCAACTAATCTATTTAGCATCAATTTACTATGTGCCAGACACTATTATAGGTGTTGGGGATTCAGTGATGAAGTAAAAAAGAAAAAGGAAAACAATCCCTGCCCTTATGGCACGTCCATTCTCAAAACCTAAGTGCTTTGCCTCACCATCCTGGAAAACCCCACAGTGACCTGGGTAGGAGTGCCTGGGTCGCCTACGGAGGGAATCCCACCCTTTCTCAGCGTTGTGCCTTCTACCGCGAAGTGGGCTGGTTTCCTGCAGAAACTTCCGTAGTGCCCTCCCCCTGTCCTTTCACAGCTAAGGCCTGGCGGGGCCCATCCCAGGGCGCCCCTGAGCACAAGCTCAAGTCTGGGATTATTAGCGCCGGCCTTTCAACCCTCTCCGCTTTGCTGCGGACGGCTGGAGGACAGAGCACCAGCACCCGGCTCTAGCGCCATTCCTCTGAAGAGATGCCTTTCCAGGCAGTCGCGCTCAGGGTCTGATACCCAGCCTGTAGGACGAGGATCTCTCCCGGGCTTGGCGTGTATGCAGCAAACTGCTCCCTCGTGCTTCCTTATTGCACATCGCAGCCACATGCTCCTTCCACCCTCGGCCTAGGCCACTGCAGCATCCCCTCCCCTCCCGCCCCACGCACTAGCTCAGCCTCGGGAGCCCCGCTGCAGCTTCCCAACCAGCCTCTCCTTTTTCTTCTCCACTTCCTAGTTGCCATGGAGACACACGTCATTTACGTGCCGTGCGTCGCCTTGGAAACAGAGGAGCATCCGCGGCGCGGCTGGGAGACTTGTCCCTGCCGCTCCAACCTCGCTCGCGGGCGCTGCCGGTTAATGGCGCGGTGGAGTCCCGACCCGGACGCGCTGCTGGGCTCGGCCTCGACTCGGGACCCTCGGCCAGCGCCTCTGTGACCCAGGGACCCTTTGGGCACTCGCTGCTCGTGGCTTCCGAAGGGCGGTACTGACACGGGCGCAATCCAGGAGGCGAGGCAGGGCAGGGCGCCTCCGCCCCGGGGAGAGCCCGAGACACGCCGGCCCTGGGACCCTCGCCGGGTCCTCGTCCCGCCGCCTCTGCCCGGCCTCTCCCGGCCCTGCCCACGCCCGGCGCCCTGGTCTCGTCTCCTCACGCCCCTCTCGGGAGCCTCCTCTTCCCTGGGCCCCACCTCGCACCCTCCGGGGACCCCTCCCCGCCCCCTTCCCAGGCTCCGGAGGCCGGGCCGGACCGGACCCAGAGGCGCCACCGCCCGCTTCTGCCATTCAATGGAGGACGGTCTGCTGGAGATCATGACCAAGGACGGCGGCGACATGCCGGCCCCTCTGGAGGTGTCCACCGTGCCGGCTGTGGGGGACGTGATCTCCGGGGAGTACAACGGCGGCATGAAGGAACTGATGGAGCATCTCAAGGCCCAGCTGCAGGCCCTGTTTGAGGACGTGAGGGCCATGCGGGGGGCCCTGGACGAGCAGGCATCGCATATCCAGGTGCTCTCGGACGACGTGTGCGCCAACCAGCGGGCTATCGTCTCCATGTGCCAGATTATGACCACCGCGCCCCGCCAGGGCGGCCTGGGCGTGGTCGGCAGCAAGGGGAGCTTCCCAGGCGCCCCCCAAGAGCCGGAGACCCCTTCGCCTGGGACTGGAGACAGCAGCTTGCAGAGTCGCGATCCCGAGGACGAGGAGGACGAGGACCACGAAGAGGCGAAGGAGGTGTCTGGTCCCGCCACACCCATCAGTCACTGTGAGCGCCCCAAGAGCCCCTGTGCGGATCTTGCGGGGGACGGGCCACTTGTGGAGCCCCTTGATCTGCCCGACATTACCCTGCTGCAGCCGGAAGGCGAGGCCTCCCTGTAAGGGAACTCCGCGTGGGCACTCCCTTCCCGGGCTGGCCTTGGGTTTCCCGGTGCATGACGCGAGGGGATTGAACGGCGCGGTGCAGCAGGCTTCACTCCGACGGCTGCTCCTGTTGGGCAGACCGAGGGAGGCTCCCCCGAGGAAGGATTTGTAGGGTGAAGACTTTGGAAGTATCAAGAATTCTTTCTGCCCAACCCAGACATTGCAAACCGCGGAAAGGTGAGGTTCCGGGAGAAGAAGAGACCCCCCCGCCCCCCCCCCGTCTCTGGACTCCCATCCATCCCCTACCCTACCCTTGCCCCCTCCCCAGCCAACCGGAGAACTCCCGATATGTAAATAAAATTATGCTTTTTCTATTCTGAAAAAGGACTTATCTAGGACAATGGCAAATAATCTCTAAAGATTTACCTAGAAATTAAGGAATTGGGGTATTCTGTTCTGGCAACAGGAAATTTACCCTTCCTGCTGAAACCCAAGATATTCCGTGCTCTGCAGAAGCCTCTCCCCCTCACAGATCTCTACGCCTGCTGGTTGGTAAAGGAAGCTTGAGGAGGGTACTGCAGCCCTAGGAATCTGGGTGAATGGGGTTCCAAGGGCCCCTGGGCTGGGAGGAGCTGGCTATGAATGTGCATGAAGACATAATAGCTCAACCTCTAGGATTTTTGCATGCAGAGCGGATCCTGCCTTGTCACTGACTTCATCTGGGATTGCTTTTCCACTCACTGGGGCTTAGAGAACAAAGAGCCCAGTTCACAGGCAGAGACTTGGGATGCTCAGCAACAGCATTAGGGGACATTTGAGGGACTCTTGGGGGTTGCAGTCAAAAGCTGGTCTCTCTTCTGGCTACTCCCACTTAACTTCAGTTCCTTTTCCTGCCCGCTGCCTCTGGGTGTTGCCTCCATGATGTCTTGTGTGTTATGTGTGTCCACTTGTGTAGTAGCGTGTGAGCCCTGAGGGGCAGGGCTTATGGCTCTGGTGTTAGGTTCAGGGGGCTGCAGAACCTTCTGTGAGCCCCAAGCTATCATGGCGCTTCCCCCTTTCCTCTCCTCCCCCCACCCCCCCAATCAGGGCATGGAGCATGTGGCTGTCCTGAGGATCCTTAACTGATGTGCCTCCCTCCCACCTCCTCAAGTGGTGATTTGTGTGCCCACCCGCCTCCTCTGTGTATCCCTTCTCAGTGCTTTCTTTGGTGTTAACCTTAATAAAGAGGCGTCATCTCCCCTCCTTGCTGCCTGGTACTAGGGGGATATCAAAGTGAGGCTTCTCAGCCCACTGCATGGACCAGGGCTTATTGGGCCCAGCAGGGACTCTGCCTTCCCTCTTCTCTCCTTGCCTCCAGTTCCCAGGAATTCACTGACCCTGGTCAGGACCGACACTGCCAGCTTTGCCTGTTTCCTTTTTGTCCTAGACACTAAACGAACAAGGGTTTTTAGTAGCCTAGAACTCCAGATGTGCTAGAGACTTTTCAGTGAAGTACCTGGTCCCTGGGAGAGGATTTCCAAGTCTGGGTCCTGGAATGGCAGGTGTGACACCTGTTCCATGGAAGGACCAGAGAGGGGATATTGTTTGGGAGGGTTTGCCCAGGATTTCTGGGAGATAGTGACACACTACAAAGGAGAAACCACAGTAAGTGCCGTGGACCTCTAGTGGAGAATGCCTGCCTGTTAGGGGTTCCCCAGGGAATTTAGACATCAGCTTTAGCCAGCTCCCTTGAGCAACGGATATTTCTGGAGGCTGCCCTGGAAGGAAATTCCTGAGGCTGCGATATGGATGTGTGCGTGCTCAAGCTTCGGTTGCCACGGGAGGTGGAAGGAGCACTGGAGTCACAGATCTAGGCTTGAATCTCAGTTCCAGTACAGAATCGATCACTTAAGACTTAGTTTCTAATTGTGTAAAATGGGGATAAAAAGTTGTTGGGGAGGATTAAATATGTAAGACCTTTAGAAAGTCTTGTGCAAATGTTAGTTTCCTTACAGTTCTCTTTGGGGGGAGGTGGGGGGAGGTGACTAGCTCCTCTGGGAAAACAAAAGTACCCAGAGCTCTCGTTTTATATAATTGCCCACTATCTAAAGTACCCTTATCATTCAGACTAGATTTAAGGAAAGGGGAATAGTGAGATTCCCAATTAAGAGGGGACTTTTTGACATAAACGTCCAAGCGGCTATGGGCCTAAAATGTCTTGAGGGCAGCCCTCTAACGTAGGATGAACAGAGGAATCCTTGAATTATGCAGTGGTTGGGGACGTGAGGACTGGGAGATAGGCTCCTGTTACAGTTCCAGCATTCAGCACCAATAATGCCAATGATAGTCATCCTTTATTGAGCACTTACTGTGAGCCAGTTTTATCTCCCAACAACCCTATGATGTAGGCATTATTATTTCCAGGCTTTGGAGTCTGTTACTTGTTCAAGGTCACACCGTTAGTACTTGGCAGATGCGGGACTTAAACCCTGGTTTGCCTGACTTAAAGAGTCCTGGATCACTCTGCTAATTGCTCTCATTATTTGGATCTTCAGAGAAGGAGATCCCTTATTTCCCTATTCTGGAGTATAAAGAGTCCTGAAAAAGAAATAACCTTCACTTTAGTGGCTTTTCATCTCGACTGGAACAAGAGTATGTGGTTCAGGTTTTGGTTAGTGAAGCTTCTCAGGGTCTACTGGGTGATAGAGCAATAATGGCACCAAGAAGATGGCCTTTTGGACCTGCTACTTGAGAGTATCTCCTGACACAGCTCCATCCTTGTGCCTCAAGCTCCTTCCTGTTCCCCCTAGCTCAGAACTCCGAGTCTGACGTGAATCCCAAAGGAAGCTGAGCCCTGGAGCCCCTGGAAAGCTGTTTGAGCCCTTGACTCCATTGCTGTTCTCCTTCCTATGCCCTATGTGGCATCAGTCCTTTAGCCAAGGGCCTCTTTTCTCTATATTCTTCCCAAGTTTAGATAGATAAAAATCTCCCCAGAGAAAGCAGTTTTTCAGCCTTCTTCAGTGACCTGCATCTGCACTTCACAGCTCTCCAGCACAGGGTGGTCTCCCGTCTCTTCTTCCTCCCTGTTCCCCCTCTCCAGTTATATTTCTCCTTTGGAATTCTCCTGATGAGTTAGTGTCATGCAGAATTCCTAACCTGGCACTCTTGGGCAGGGGTCACTACTGAACTTCAGGGGGCCACAACTCCCTGAAATTAAATGAAAAATCTTATAAGTATGTACATTCTCTAGAGAGAAGTTCCATTGCTTTCACTTAATTCTTAAAAGAGTATCTAACCCACACTCTGCCCCCATTCCCAAAAAAGTAAGACTCTGAGCTAAAGGTAATGAACACTATTATCTTGAAAAAATATCAACGAAGAAAAAACTGCCTGAATCTGGTACTCCTGGCACCTTTGCATCCTGGGCTTCCTGAGTATTTTCCATTTTGAATTTAAACCTTCACTTACACCTGATTATTAACCACCTATTCAACCAGATCAAATAATATTGACTCCTACGGTATGCTAAAAATCCTGTCTGCCACTGTTTCCAAGTCTGCCAGTACTTGGGAATTTGCCGGAGCAGTCCTGGTCGATGGAGGCGAGGAGATGACCCCCTTCTTGTCTTTGTGCTGCACTTTGTGCCCAACACAACACTGCGTGTGCCAGCATCTCAGAGTTACTCACAGCTTCCCTTTCAGGTCCTGGCTCTGTTGTCTCTCACTGGTCTAAGAGACCACTCTTAGGGTTTAGCTCTTAATCTCAAAATGAAAATACACACAACTTCACAGAAATAAACTTTAACGTTAGCCTGATACAAGTCAAATCTGCTCTTAGATTAAAAAAAAATTTTTGTTTTTCTAACAGATGCAAATTGGCCCCCAACATAAACAAGCAGTTTTATAAATGGTTTCAATATCACCACAGACAATGGTCTCTGCTTGAGATGTATAGTGAAATGGATCACTCGGAACTTTTACCAGAACTGGGGAACAGTTCTTTCCCAAATATACCGATGTCTATATTTCTCACGACAGAAAACTGCTTGCGTCCTTGAAAAGGCAGGCTTTCATAAGCCTCTTTCCCCATCTTCATTCTTAGGAATAGACATATTTAACCAGGATACTCTGCTACGATAAATGATATGGAAGGACAAAAGGAATATTTTTGAATCTCTTATTCTGGCTACCATTTCCCCCCCCACTTTTGGATTATTCCCAGAAGGTGAATTTCCCCAGAAAAACAGCCTTTCTGCTTGGAAGCCCTGTGCTTGCAAGACTTGTGCTCTGTAAATAATGCTGTAATGGTGCCACCTGGAGAGCAATGGGGACATTACAAGGGGACTCTGGTGAATTTATGGCTTTAAATTCAGCAAACACTACAAAATGTCTTGCTCTCTGCCAAATGGTGGGGTGGTGGGCAGAGAGGGGAAAATGAATAAACAGAATTTGTGAAGAATACAGAAACGACTGCAATAAATTCCTAACTGGTCTTCCCAGGCTCTTTCACATCCATAATCCTGATGCTTAATCTTTCTAAACCAGAGCTCGGAGCATTCATTCTCCTCAGAAGCTTGCATCATGTCCCCAATACTTCCTGAGTTAAGTATAAAATCTGGTGGGTGGGTTAGAGGGGAGTCAAGGTCCTCCCTAGTATGGCCCTGGCATGCTTTTTATACCCTGGTTCTTCATTTCCCCACTACATTTTCTACCCAATATCTCACCAGCTTGAAGCCCATATCCTCCAACTCAGAGCTGGAAATGATTTTCAAAGTCATCCCAGCTCCTTTGGTCCCTTGTTCAGCATTCTAGATGAGTCACCCCTTGGCCCTTGAACCATTTCTTTTAGTCTTTTCCCCTAGTGCAGTCACATACAAATCTCTCCTCAAGAAAAGGAACTTCTGCCACCTCAGTCACCTGCACCTGCTTCTCAAGGTGTCCAGTAAGGGCTGCTCTGCCCTCCTTATCACTTTCCCTTAAGCTACCTATGAATGGGCAATCCCCAGGATTAGCATGTAAAACATTTTGTGATTATGAATTTGTCCCTTTATTTTTAGGAAGAGGATTCAAAACTTTCACCCAATTCTTAAAGAGGTCTGTAAAGCCAAAAATATGAACAACCCCTATAGTCAAACTATGCTACTCACCTTTCCCAAGAAATGTCCCACACCTTCCTGCATGTGATTCTTTGTTCCTTCTGCTTACTCTTCCTACTCCATCCCATCTCTGCCAGTGGAATCCTACCTGTTCTTCAAGACCCTTCTCAAATTCTACTCCTTCATGGAGGCTTTCCTAAGGTAATCTCTTCCTTTTTAAGACTTGCAAATTTCTTTGTTAGTATTTTTTGGAACAATTGCTCCATTTTACCTTACTCCTATTATTTTTTTGGTGCTTGTGTTATTTCTGCTTCCAGTTACACATATCTTGAGAGCTGGAACTGCTTTCTCATTTTATAATCTCTGAAATATCTACCTTAATTAAAAAAAAAATTTTTTTAGGAGGTACCAGGGTTTGAACCCAGGACCTTGTATATGGGAAGCAGGTGCTCAACCACTGAGCTACATCCACTCCCCAATGATAGTTGGTTTTATCGTTTGTTTGTTTTTAGGAGGTACTGGGAATCGAACCTGGGACTTTGTACATGGGAAGCAGGTGCTCAACCACTTCAGCTATATCTGCTTCCCTCTACCTTAATTTTTTACTTTAAGGCACCATTAATTGTGTGGTACATTATTATTTTAGGTACAGTTTAAAAAATAAAATGTACTGTCCATTAAACTATCATGATGCTCCCCACCACCACCACCACCACCCCCGCCCCCCAGGAGGCACTGGGGATTGAACCCAGGAACTCATACATGCAAAGCAGGTGCTCAACCACTGAGCTACATATGCTTTGCTATCACTATGCTTTGTTATCACTATGCTTTGTTATCACCTAGGTTTTAAAATTTTATTTTTATTCAAAGATCTCTTTTTAGACTTACTCAGAAATAGAATTTTTAAAATCATATTACCACTATGCACACAAATATAATTGGAAGTCATTACAGTAATCTTATAATTTCTTCACATTGAGTCTGCTGACACTTCTGTGGGAAGCTGGCACTCAACCATTGAGCCACATTGACTCCCTGCTGACACTTCTGAATCACTTTTTAACTCAGTTTTCCATGCCCTATATTTCCATGTAGGATTATTCTCTGGGCCATTTAAAGTGTTTGTGAAGCAGAATTTCTTAAATGTTCAGCTCCAAGAGTAGGAACTTGAAAAGCTCTCTTGGATATCTTCCTTAAAGAAGAACCCTAGTAGCTGGCTCTGCCCTCTCTGACCCTGACCAACAGGATAAGAATTAACATTCTTTTTTTTTTAAAGATTTTATTTATTTATTCATTTATCCCCCCTTGCTGCTTGTGCTTGCTGGGTCAGCTAACCACACCGTGCGAGCGGGCTTGCCTTCACCAGGAGGCCCCGGGAACCGAACCCGGGGCCTCCCATATGGTAAACGGGGGCCCTACTGATTGAGCCACAGCCGCTTCCCAGAATTTCCATTCTTACATGTCATTTACTTACATAAGTTTACATGGTTAGGTCAGGATCATATATTTTAGTAAGAGATCTATTTATTAAATGGTTGTTTTTGTTTATTTTTTAGTGTTTAAATATCACTATTTTAGATATCAGAAAAATTCATGTACATAGATTAATTCCAGAAAGTGTCAAGTGGGTGGTACTGTAGTCACACACTTGTAACAGCGGAAAGGATCATCCCCAGAGATCAAGAAGAGAGGACAGTAAAAGTGCAAGAGATAAAAGACTAATGTCCATAGAATAGCAAGCTAGAAAAATGGGCTATAAGAGGGAAGAGGGGAAACAATGGAGGGAAAAAGAAATGGAAAGATTCAGTAAGGCAGAAACATGCGAAAACAAACCCCAAAGTGTTCCTTCTAGTCTGACTCAGTCTCTTGGATCCAATGGTTTCTTTCCCTCTTTCCTTTTCCATGTTAACCTGTGAGTACCTGAAAGAGGGCTGAAAAGTCAGTTACAGTTTAGGGTCTGTGGTAGTTTGACCCCAGAAAATTATGTTCCCACTTTGATTAGATTACTTCAGTAAGGATTGATCCAGGGTGGGTTTTAACCCTCTTACTGGAGTCCTTTATAAATGGGATGAATTTGGAGAGACAGAAAAGCCTCAGAAGTTCATAGAGGAACTCACAGAAGCTCAGAGAGAAAGCCACAAGAGCAAGAACCTGAAATCAATGGAACCCAGGAGAGAGAAAGCCACAGAAGGAGCAGCCAGAAGCTGAAAGCAACAGAGCCTGGAGGAGAAGACAGAGACGGGCAGATACCGCCATTGTGCCCCGATATGTGGCAGGAGTCCAGGATTGCCGGCAGCTGTGTCTTTGGGGAGAGGGCTTCACCTGATGCCTTGATTTGGGCATTTTTCTCAGTCTCAGAACCATAAGCTTATAAGTTAATAAATCCCCATTGTAAAAGCCAACCCATTTCTGGTATATTGCCTTGGCAGCCTTTAGCAAACTCAAACAGGGTCCCTAAACTAGACTAACAAATATATATACATATATTACAGCAACAACAACAGCACAAAAGATCTGAAAAGACAACCCAGGTCCAGAAGTGTCATATGGTTGATAAAAGCTAAATTCCTATTACAAATGGTAATTTTTCGCTCTCTCTTGACTTCCTTATTCCTTCCAATCACCTAGGCTTGAAATGTGAGATTTCTCATCACGAACTCTCTCTCTCCAGTCACTATTTTAATAGTCAGTAATTTTAATAATTATTCATTTATAATGTCTCTTACGTGTCCCTTTCTATTTCCCTGCCTGGCACCAAAGTCCAACCTTTGTTTCTTGGGTTAGTACAAGATAGGAAGCTCCCAATTTATAAATGGGTTTTATGCTAAAATTCATTTTAACTTAAAAAAAGAAAAATCTTATCAAGCATTTCCCCATAGAAACATTGTGGGTTATGTAAATATTTATACCCATTACCCAGTAAGTCCACTCATTAAGTCAGGAAAAGCTTTATGCACAAAAAAATGTTCATTGCAGTATTATAAGAATGAAAACTTGGAAATAACATAAATATCTTGCAGAATGGATCATCTACTATATGGAATATTATACAGCTGTTGAAACTAAAGGATATGAATACTACACAGTAACATGGAGAAATGCTTATAATTTGAAGTAAATATTGAATTTTTTTTTATTGAGCTAGCACTGTGCTAGGGAGTAGAATGTAATGAAACCATGTTTTGAAGTATTAACCCATGTGTTTTTCCTTTCTGCTCACCTGGAATTCATTGAACTTTCCCCAAGTCCCACCATCCTAGCTACACATGAGTCGCTCACTAGAACCAAGGCCATAGGCAGCAGTAACTTGACTCTTATGTTCAAAAGTCGCTGGACTAAAAGCAGAAAGATTAAGATGCAAGTTTGAAGAATGAATTTCCCTGCTTCCAGGGACTGGATGAAAATTCTCCACAGGCTGCAGAAGGAAGTAGGGAGGAGGGGCAATGCATTTAGGAGAGCATAGGGGACAGCCCTGCCCCTGACTCTGGCCAGACAGAATCAGTTTGAAACCTTCCACCACCTCCTGCAAATGCACCCAGTGCAAAGAAGGCATGTAGCATCAACAGGAGAGTTAGTCTTCTGTTACACAGCTACCAGAATAATATTTCTAAAACCCAATATGATGATAATTTCTTCCATGCTTAACCCCTTCCAAGGGTTCCTCATCATCTTTAAGATGGAAAAAAACCCAGCCATCTTTGCTTGGCATTCAAAGCCCTTTGAGATGTGGTCCTGGATCCTCTCTGGTTTCTGGTCATTCATTCCAACAGTCCATACCTAATTCTATGCTGCAGCCAATGCTTAACTTTTTATAGTCCCCAAACACACAATACTCTTGCATTCCTGTGTGCCTTTGCACACACTGAACTCTCTGGTGGAAGGCTCTTCTCCTTCCCCTGCCTATGCTACTCAGCTGAAATGGTGCAGATGATGACATTGGTGATGGGTAACATTTTTGGAACACTGATTAGGTGCCAGTCACTGTGCTAAACACTCTTCATGGATTATACTTGCTCATTTGCTAAGTGGGCAAATAAGGTTGTAGTTCAACCTGCTTGGAGAGTGGGGAGAGCGTCAAAGGAAGGTTCCCAGAGATGGCAATTGAGCAAGTATAATCCATGAAGAGTGATGGAATGTGTCAGTTTGTGAAGAACTGCTTTCTCTCTCTCCCCACTTTTCTGCCACATCCTATAATATGAGATTATATGTCTTCTCAGAAAGAAGAAAGATCAACATTTATTGAGTGCTTACTATGTACTGTTGTGGGCACTTTGCTTGCATTAATTCAGTTCCCTCAACAAGCCTGTGAGGTGGGTCCTTCTAGGCCTTCCCTAGAAAGATTCAGGACCCAGGGCAACCCATGAGGAGACTGCCCAAGATGTCAGCATCTTTCCTTAGGCATATCTCTAAAGATGGAAATTACAACTTTGCAGTGAAAGAGAAAAGAGGATTAAGGTGTCCAGGGCATGTGCCCCAGCTGCTCAATGAAGGATGAGAACTGTTAATATCAGCATCACTTTACAGGTGAGGAAACTGAGGTACCAAGTTTTGGGAAGAAAGCTCATGTCCTTCCTTCCACCTCTCATTGCTTCCTGTCCTTGTGATTGGTGAGCTACAGCAGTCTGACAGCCACTGATGCTAATTTTTCTGTTGGATATATTTAACATGCACATGTGGCCTAATTTTATTGTCTCAGTGCTCGAGAGCGGTATTAGACGGGCTGCTGCTACATGAAACTGGCCGATACATATCTGATCTCAGACCCAGTTCTCCTCAGTGCATCCCAAAGCCTTCGACTTGAGGGCAAGAATTAGGAAGCTCACTACGGCTGTACTGCCAAGCCATATTTACCAATCCCATTATAACTTGTAAAGCTGCTTTCTTGATCTCTTCTGGGTCCTATGTCTCTCAGTTGGCTCCAAACTCACAGGGAGAACTATAGCCAATACCAGCAATCCCCAATAGACCAGAGAAAGGAGGAATACCTTTCCCTCCGGCCTACCCTTCCCTCTCACTTCCATTGGAAACCCTGCCCTATACAACAGCAACAACAAAACAAATCAAAATATAACGACTGGCTTTTTTTTTTTTTTTGAGGTGGGTGGGGGGACGGGGATTTGAACCCGAGACTTCGTATGTGGGAGGCAGGAGCTCAACCGCTCGAGCCCCTTCCGCTCCCAGGACTGGCTTTTATTTTCAGTTTTTTGAATAAATGCAAACTCTCAGCAAGTCCTCCTGTAGTCAAGGTTATACCAACAGCAACAGAATTAGAGATGTAAATCTAGAAATAAAGATTTAAACGGAGAGGGCACTGCAAGTCTCCATGACTCTCGCCACAGCAGAAGCCCCTCCCGTCCTGTGGAGGGGCAAGAGGCCCTGGAACAGCGGTAGCCCACCTCTAGGAAGAAGGACTAGCTTTTATGACCCACTATGATGGCACGCTGCCTGATACACAATAAGTGTGCCAAAGATGCTTAGACTGGGACAAGGTGAGTAACCAATACCTGGTACGAGAGTAAGGGAAAGAGTGAGGGCCTCCGCGTGCATTCCGCTTCCAGGCTCGCTCTCCTGCTCTATATACTTTCCAAAAGACCCTGAGAGAGTGAAAGCAAACAGAAGAGACTTTGAATGTACTGATCGGCAAGTGGAGGTGACTAGGAAAGATACCAGGGCGAGGAGCCTAGAGCCCGGGTGCAGAGGTGGAATTTTAATTTAACTTCCCAGAGAAACTGCCTCCGGGATTGGGGCTGGGAGGGGGGTGGAGAGAAGTGGGGAAGGAAGAGGATATTAACCCGTCAGTGCCAGGGTGAGAGGAGACTTCGGTAGCTTCACGCAACACACTTAACACCTCTTCATGTGCCAGCTACTGTGCTGAGAATACAAAGATGAATCACAGATTAATGGGGAAGAAAAAAAATTAATTCTAAAACAATAAAGAACAGGGATAGGAACACACACAGGTTATAAGAACTCAGAGAAAGTCCAGTGAACCCAGAAAAAGGGAGGGCTCAAGAAGGGATTCCTGGAGTGGGTAATTTGGGAAGGGGAGGTAAGGCAGCGCAAAGGACACTGCGGATGTTCCAAGGGAAAAGGAGCCCAGCAATTATGCAGTACGTTGAAAGGGGAGCTATCACCAGGAAAGAACTAGAATACCGATCCGCGAACAAACTGGGAGGTATGGGGACTGGAGGTCATTGGCAGAGACCCCCACCCAGGCACGCCTCAAGCTTGGCCCCGCGCATTCCAGCTCCCACCCACGGGGCGCGCCATTTCCATAGCTCGACTCGGCTGGGAGGATATTCCAAGCCCCAAGCTCCGCAACTCCAGCGCGGGCGGGCTGCTACCCACTCAACTGGTCTCCTAAAATAGATTGTGTTTCCCAGACGTGGCCAGGTTAGCGCAGTCCTGCCCAGGCTGTGAATGGGGAAGGCGCCGCTATCGCGGTGATCCGACGGGCAGAGGAAAAGCTGATTTGCGGCGAGCGCTTAGCGCGGACCACGGCCTTTCCAATCCCAGGTCTAGTCGTTCCAGGGGCTGCCGACCCTAGCCCGAGTGGGCGTCGGCTTTAGAGGTGAGGGAGGTGCAGGCCGGGCCACGGCTTGTGGTCCAGTTGAGCTGGGAACAGGGGTCGAATTCCTCGGTTCCCTCCCCAGGAAGGGTAGCCCCAGAACCTGGATGTATGCCCTCCGGCGACAAGTGCTTTTGGATCCGGAAATGAGGAGGGACTGGGAAGGGACGCGCACTTTCAGGGTGACTTCTGGTCAGTGCATTTTCGTGGGCTTCCCCCCCGACCCTGGGGATTCCACTTGTGCCTCCCAGGGCCTGGGGTCAAGGCAGAGGCGCGGCTGGGAGACTCGGCGGTGGCGACGGCTTTCGTGCGAGCGCCCCTGGCGGTCAGTTCCTGCCTAGCGGCCCGGGCTCCAGGGAGCTGGGCCTTGAGCGAGGAGGTGCGTGCCCTTGAGAAAGCAGTCCCACGTCCCTCAGCCCGCGGCTCCAGCTTGCTTCTCCAGCCCCTCCGGCCCAGTCACTACTCAGCCGTCCGCGCTCAACGCGCCATTCCTTCGCTGTAACAGGCTATTCCTCATCCCTGGCATTACTTGTCCCCATTTCCCCAGCCCACCTCCCCAACTTTCTTCTTACAACTCGCTTATTCTTCAAGGTTCAGTTCTCGTATCACCTTCTAGGTGTAAAGTGTGCCCCATTCTTACGGACATTTTTTGGATATTCCTGGAGGCTCTGGAGCTGGTGCGCTAGAGTTTGAAATAAAAATACTGTGTGATTTTGAACAAACTACTTAACCTCTCTGAGCCTCAGTCTTTGCATCTCAAAATGGGGGTAATTATAGTACCTCGTGTTTTATGAGGATTAGATGTAAACTTCTTAGAACATCAGTGCTTAATAAATGTGAGCTTTCGTTATTATTACTATTAGTGAAGCAGGTTAGTAAAATAAGGAATCAATAGATGGATCTGGAACCTGGCAAGAAGTCCCATGGATTTCGATACCAAGATGGCTGCTGGAAGACCCTTGTGAGATTTCTGCCATTCAGAATGAGGTTTCCTCTGGAAGCCAGGAGAAGCCCTGGATGTTCTCCAGGGACGGTTATCATGGGTCCTTCTGGGGGATTGATGGATGTGATAATCAATCAAAACAGTAAACAGCTGGGACTCCTCCCATGCCATTAGCAAAGGAGTGGAATAACTGATGGTTTAAAAAGCAAGCACAAAGGTCAAATCTCTTTCTCCTGCTCTCTCTTCTGTGCCTTGCTCTAGCTGTGTACCCCCCCACCCCCACCCCACATGCATCAACACTCAAGTAAAACCTGGGCATTTATAATCTATAATTGGAAACTGTAGTCTATAAATCAGCCCTCTTTATCACTCTTCAACCCCTTATTCTCTACTGGGGACCCATGATCTGTTATTTTCTCCCATTTCTCTTCCCTCCCTACCTTAATAGATTACTGACCTAACTAACCCAACGTGCTCCTGAAATTCATTTCTGCAGCATAGTCAAGAACCTAGACAAAATCTGGTAACATTAGTATTAAGTGTGCTTCCCAACTCTTTGGGCCTCTTATAATGCTTGCCTTTTGAATTACCATTACTAATTCTTTTCTACTGCCTTAGTTTGCCAGTGCTGCTATGACTAATACCACACAGTGGTGGCTCACAGTTGAAGGCTAGAAGTCCAAAATCAAGGTGTCTGCAAGGCCATGCTTCCTCCCAGAGTTGGTAGCCTTTGATGATGGCAGTCCTTCATCACTTGACATCTCTCTCCTCTTTAGTTTCTTCTGGCTTCCACAGTTTCTGGTTTCCAATGACTGCATCTGAACTTCCTGTCTTTATAAGGCCTCCAGTCATATTCAATTTAGCTTCTACTCTTGAAAGATCCTATTTACAAATGAACCTACCCATTAACTAATAATAACAACTACAAAGGCCCTATTTACAAATGGCTTCACACCCACAGGAACACAGATTAAGACTTGAAGGTGTCTTTTGTGGGGTACATGATTCAATCCCCAACATCTGCCCTACTAGATAATGAGCTCCTTAAAAGCTGGGACTGTATCTGGTTTATAAATTTGTCATCCAACAGTGCTAAGCAAATATAAAACCCTTGATAAACATTTGCTTAATTAATTAAAGTCTGCTGTTAATGGCGTGACAAAGGAAATTTGTGGGATCATTCTTCCCACAGGCCTTCTGCTATCTTTATTTTGGTGGGTTAGGGTGTGTGTGACTCATAGGCCAAGCTTTTAGATGTGGAGTTTGGAGGACAAGGCACTGAAAGAACTTTTTAATGCTGAAGCTTGAGAGGCAAGTGGCAGGGAGGGAATGGGGTAGAATACAAAGAGCTGAAACCATCCCAGATAATGGTCCCAGATGCCAGAGAATAGAAAAAAATTATTACAGCATCCCAACTGGGATTCCAGGTGAGTAGGGCAAGGCTATAGAAAGGAGAGACCCATCACCCCCAAAGGAATCCTTACCATGCTTCAATTGTGGGAAAATACAGGGAATGGCAGTTATTTTAAGGAGTCATTTATAGCTTTAGCATTTTTTTCTTTTGATATTTAGCATTTGCCTCACTAAGACATTATGTTTCAGAAAACTTTTTAAAAGTGCTCTTTCCTTTCTCTTCCTTCTTTCTCTCTTTTTTCTTCTTCACATTTTTTCCTTTTTTGTTTTCTTTTTTTAAAAAAGAACTTTTTATTGTGGTAACATATATGCAAGTCAAAAATTTTCATTTTTACCACTTTCAAAATGTACAATTCAGTGGTACTAATTCTTTTTATTTTTAAAGGCTCTTTGAGACAGGAATTTTCAAACCCAGAGAAGATGCAGAGATCCTAGGGTAAAGAATAAGCATTTCTTTTGTTCTCCATGGAAACCTTTAGGTTTTGCAAGTAATGCATAAGAACAGGCCTTTCCTCCTTCCTTTCCTATTATGAAAGGGACATGAGAAAGGTGAGACGTTCAAAGACTGAGAACAGCTGAAAATGTTATGCCCCTTCAAAGAAGGCTACATTTATTTAAGGAGAGAAGCCAGAGTGAATCCAGAGGAAGACAGAGAGGACAGGGTTGCCAATATAAAGGTCTCTGCAATGGTGGAAGTGGTGGGGGAGGTTTTTTTTTTTAAGTACAGGAATAGTATGACAGTTTAAAGCTGGGTGGAGCCCTGAAAATCCTGTTCTTAAAGCTAATCCATTCCTGTGCATGTAAACCTATTGTAGATGGGACCTTTTGATTAGATTCAGTTAAAGGAACTTCCTTTTGATTAGGTCAGTTCAGTAGGGCATGACCCAGGGTGGATCTTAATCTTCTTACTGGAGTCGTTTATAAATGGAGGAATAAAGAGCTGCAGACACAAAAAAAGCATCAGTGACAGAGAGAAGCTTCCAGAAGATGAAATCAATGAACCCAGGAGAGAGAAAAGCCACATCTGGAGCAGCTGGAAGCAAAACTAATAACAAGACCCATAGGAGAGGGGAGAGACAAGAGGACACCGTCATGTGCCTGGATCACCCACAGCTGCAACTTGGTGAGGCAGTATGTCCTGATGATGCCTTGACTTGGACACTTTCCTGACCTCAGAACAGTAAGCTTTTAATAAATCCCTGTTGTAAAATCCAACCCATTAGCCTTTAGCAAACTAAGTAAAACAAATAGAATGGATCCATTTAAGATGAGGCAAGGGTAAGGTGGAGGGGAATTGAGTGGAATGAAATGAAAGATGTTTGAGAGAAAGGAAGGCAGTGGGAAAGGGAAGTTTATTTGGGGTATGGATAACAAGGAAGGAAAATGGTAGTCTGTGAAACTTGGGAGAAGCACTACTTGCACGGGCAGGGATATATTAGGCAAAAGTCATGTTACCTAAGAAAACTGTAGGAGATAGAAGGATTTGACACACTGCCATCTTCCAGCTACCCTTTGCCAGCAACCTACAAGCACAGACAATAAGGTCCACAGCCTATTGACTATAGTTTTGGCAATTTAGTGCTACCATAAATTCTCCTGAATCGGCTGGTGGAGGCTAGGAAGATGAAGTTCAGGCTGTTGCTCTTTAATTTTTTCTTTTCTTCTTTTTGCTAACTAGCTTTTCTTTCTTTTTTTATTTTATTTTATTTTTAAAGAAGCTTTAGATTACATAAGTGATACATCAAAATATAGGGATATTTCCATATGCCTCACCCCCTCCCCCTCCAACACTTTTCCTCAGTAACAACATCTTTCATTAGTGTGGTACATTTGTTACAATTGATGAACACATATTGAAGCATTGCTACTAACCATGGTCAATAGTTTACATTATAGTTTACACTTTGCACTGCACATTTTTATAGGTTTTGACAAAATGTATAATGGCCTGTATCCATCATTGCAAATGTCATTCAGAACAATTCCAATGTCCCTGAAATGTCCCAAGTCACACCTATTCTTCTGTCTCCTTCCCCTCACAACTTCTGGTGGCCACTGCCTTTATATCAATGTTACAAGTTCTTCCACTGTTAGAATAATAATAACTCTATTTTACTCCATAGTTGCATTCCCACCTTATGTTTGTTTATTCCTAAATCTTGAGGATTTTAGGATGGTGATGCCCACTCTGTTTCTGATTGAGAGGGGGCTTAGAGCTCATGGAGCAGATGGAAGGAACTGTCTTGCTTGCATTTATAGATACTCTCTGTTTTTTGGGATGGGCATCATCCATCATCATCATTTTGTTAGTTGTCATGGGTGAGTCTGATGAACTGGAGAGTGAGTGTTGGCTGCAATTCTGCTGAGATTCAGGGCTCAACTGGCATATGAACAGCCAGAAGATTTAAGTCTCTGGTATATATATTTAATGGATATAGTGCTAATTATAGGTTCAAATAAAAGGGGCAGAAGAGCCATGTGTAGGGAAATTATAAATGAGTCTAACTCTGTTACATTAGGGAACATATATTCCAAAGTAAGGCCCACTGACCAAGTGCTGAATTCCTGAGCCTGTCTGCCCTGCCTGTAGTGTCTAGATGTCTCTAGAGCCCTCAGGAGCACCCCTGCTTGTGGCACAGTTTGCAGTCAATGAGATCCTGCTGAGACGTGCATAAGCGTAACCTCTGGAATGACCTCCCAACTCACTTTGAAATTTCTTAGCCATAAAAACTCATTTGAATTTAATATTTCCCTCTTTTGGTATAGGTCTTTTTCCAAATGCATCGCTAGTTGGTACTTGGGTAATAATCCCTCAGTGCCAGGGAGGCTCATCCCCAGGACTCATGTCCCATGCTAACTGGCTTTTCTTAATGTTTGTTTACCCTGTGACCAGCTTCCTTTTTCTCATTTTTTCACCTACTTTTCCCATATAGAAGTGGGATGGAAGAAGACAGATCCAGGAAATGAGAGTGGAATGAGAGAAGGAAAAACTGACCAAATACAAGACCAAAGAGAAAAAACAATTTTATTTATAAATGTATATGCAAAACTCAGGCTCTGGAATAGCATGTAAAAGTGCTAGACAAATACAGTGAAGCAGAATTAAGTGCATTTATGTATTTAAAAGAACCTATTGTGAGAAGTTAGAAAAAAGAACTCAGGAAAGCCTGAAATTCTGAGAAAGTCCAAAAATAACAAAACAGTTCTTGAAATGAAGATAGATGAGCAGGAGACATCAGAAGGAACTATCAGATCTGATGGTGACCCAAAGGAAGCCATGAATGTGCTTTCCTGGAACATTTCTGCAATGGAGAGTTACCTGCCTGTCAGGGCCAGGGAAAGGGTCACCCCCACTCCCAGGGAGGGAAGTGCCCTTGCAGGAGATTTCCTGCTAGACAGATTCTGCATGGGCCAGGCCCCTCTTCCCAAGGGCCCTCACCATGGCTCCCTTCATTTCCTTGTTGCGTAAGCTGTAGATGATGGGGTTGCAAGTGGGGGTGATGGTGGTGTAGAGCAGGGAGAAAGTCTTGTCCTTGTCTGGCCCATGTGTGCTGCGGGGGTTCATGTAAGAGAACATGGCCGAGGTGTAGAAAAAGGTGACCACAGTCAGGTGGGAGGCACAAGTTGAGAAGGTCTTCCCCCGGCCTGAGGAGGAGGCTCTGCCGAGGATGGAGGCCAGGATGCGGGCATAGGAGATGACAATGAGCACCATGGGGCTGAGCAGCACCACGATGGCATCGGCAAATATCACCTTCATGCTGAATTGGGGGTCGCCACAGGAGAGAGCGATGACTATGGGGGCCTCACAGAAGAAGTTTTCTATGTGGTTGTCTCTGCAGAAGGGATTCTGGAATGACATATATTCAAGAAAGATGCCATTGATCAGCCCAAAAAGCCAGGCAGAACCCACCAGCTGAATGCAAACCTGTCGGCTCATGATCTGGGTATAGCTAAGGGGGTGGCAGATAGCAACATAACGGTCGTAAGCCATAAAAGCCAAGAGGATGCACTCAGCCACACCCACGAAAAAGACGAGGTACATCTGGGTCATGCAGGAGGCAAAGGAGACGGTGTGGTTCTTGACCACCAGGTGGATCAGCATCTGCGGGATGGTAGTGGTGATGAAGCAGATGTCCAGGAAGGACAGGTGGCCAAGGAAGAAGTACATGGGGCTGTTGAGCCTGGGGTCTGTCCAGGTGATGAAGATGATGAGGCCATTCATGGCCATGGCAAGGCTGTAGAGGGCTAGGAAGAGGGCAAAGAGCAGTGCCTGAGTGGCAGGGGAGCTCTGCTCAAAGCCCACGAGGATGAACTCTGTCACTGTGCTGTCATTCTGAGGGCCCACCACATAGGGCTGGCTGGAGGAGGGAGGCAGGAAAAGCATAAGTGAGATAGTTAAAGGATAATGCAAGGCAAACACTTAGGTCCATAGACCCACAATAAAAAAGCAAGAAGGAAGAGGATAGAAGATTTGGAAAGTCAGTAAACTCTATGGAAGCTCACAGTGAATGGAGCAGTGATAATGCCAGCATTACCAAAGACCATACATAAACATATATGGAAATCCTAATATCAGATATGAGGGAAGTCATGGTTCTACTTTACTCGGATTTGATCAGACTTCAGGTGAACACTGCATCTGATCTCGGGCTCTCAATATTGAAGGATTAGCTTCTAACTGGGAATCATTGAGAGGTGAAAAAAAGAACATCATTGATGTTCTCCTACCCATGCCAAATAAGAACTCTGTAAGGAATGAGGAATGGAATGTTTGAAGGGGGGCTATAGTGCTATCAGCTTATAGATGATATATTCAGGATGTGCTTGGGAGATATTTGCAGATATATTTTTTGGAAGAAAGTGCTCATTCTTTGTATACATAATGTAAAAGGATGACTAGGTTGGACTTTCAAGGTAAATGAAAATGTTCTGATGCTCAGGATTGTCCTTCAGGTGAGAATGCTTTGCATATCTCCGGAGATACTCATGGCCATCGAGTCATACACCTCTTCCCAGTCTCTTAACTCTTATTGTGGCTACATCAACCACCCTTGCATTTTTAACATGGACCACGTTGTAGGCTCTTGTATGGTTTCTAACATAGGAGGGCTTTCCTACTGGTGTTGAAATTTAGTGCGGCATGCCATTGGATGGAAAGAATGCAACCAACCCTCTGAAAAAAGGGCCCAAAGCTAACCTTTCTGAAACAGACCTTCAGAGAACTTTCATTTGTCTTTCTGCCTCCCTGATTAAATCTTATTCTTTTTCTATCTTCAGACAATGAACATCCAGAATTCTCCTCCTGCTCTTATCTCACTATCATAGCTTTTAGGGATTCTTCATTATGTTCATGCTAAATATCTCTTATATTTTCACCTTATTTTGGAATAACAGAATATTAGAGCCCTCTCACTTCCAGAGGCTTCTAGATGGTTGTACATTCCTTCTTAACTTGTGGTTCTGCTGACTCCTTTTCATGTTCTCTTTTCCCAGTCCCATTTGTACAAACACATTCAACCCTATCTTTTAGTCTTTTATTTGTTTTCCACTTACTTCCACTGCTCACTTTTTTCTTCATCCCCTCCCTCACTCGTCTCAAGTGATTGGCTTCTGGTGTTCATCTACTTGTGGTTGAACACCTCTCTCTTCTGTCTCCAATCTCTCACAGGCTCCATCTTCCTCTTAGAAATACTTCCCCTAGTACTGCCACTTCTCATAACTCTGATTACCCTCTTTGGGTTGTTTTCCTGATAAAGTCAGGGCAGTGTCTTGGCAGGAAGCCATTCCCATCATCTCCATCATCTAGGTATAAACTCCCCTCTAGAGTTTATACCTAGAATTTCTCCTCTTGGGGGCCCAGAAAAGGCACAGAAGGGCAGAGAGCACTGCTTAATCTAAGATGTGATCTGGAAGCCTCAGCCAGACTGCAGAGAAGCCTGGACTTGCTCAAGAGGAAATGAAGTTTGACACAAGGGAATCACTGGAGTATGTTTACTTGTTGATTGTGGTATTGATTCTGTGACACCTGGCAGTTTGTGCCTTGTTGGCTAACATTAGGGGTCTACCAGCCAAGCATTTGTCTAATTAAGTGGACAGTCTCATGGAAACTGCATCTTACCTCATTCTCTTGCACTGACTTAGGAATGATGTTTCTCACTGAATCATTGTGGCAAGCCACAGAGAAGATCTCATGGTGTTTGAGGATGAGCTTGTCCAGGGAGGATGGTCTGACCCAGTCGGCCACTCTGGAAAAGAGTTGTGTCAATTACATTCTTTGATAGCTGTTCCATTATGGATGTGTATCTACTTAGATAATTTTACCAAGTTACATGTGTGTATCGCTCTATAGTATAATATAGGTGGGAAACCTTACATGCCTCTCATTCATTTGTTAATCTTTTTTTTTCTGCCTCTTTATTTTTCATATTGCATGTCTTGAGCACCTCAGGCTTTTTGTGGGGTCTTGTGTCGGTGCTCACTAATTGAATTCTAGCATCCTGTCTTGAAAATTAGAAGCCCAGCGAACTGTAGGTTCCCAGGTTTGGGACCTACCACCTTCTACTCAGTCTCAGGTTGCCTATGGAGTGGCTAATTACATGTGAGATAAAAAAATTCTGTAGAAGACGTGCTTCTCAGGGTCAAGCACTCTATACTAATAAATAATAGAAACAGCTACCGTGGCAAAGGACTGAACATATCTGCCTTGAACAGAGGGTGGAGCCAGTACTTAGTTCAGCAATGTAGTGGCAGGCAAAAGGAGCTCAAAGAGGAAAATGCAAATTAGGAGCTTTGGCTGGAAGATTTCTCCCACTTAAGTTTTAAGTTCACAGGTCATTGATTCCAGCCAACTTGCCTTATCTGAACTGGCATCCCTGCGAAGCTAAAGCTAGGAAACCTTTGTCCCAGATGGGATTGCCTTTTTTTTCCTGATGTCAGTGGGTGTAGGTCCTGTGCTGTGAGAATGTTGGGGTTCTTTGGTCCCTTGTTGTGAGGCTTCTGAGGGAAGGAGCCTTGAAGTGTACCCTTCTGAAGCACTGAAGGATCTACTCCCATTCCAGCGGGACACTCCAGCTGCTGAAGGTACTCCAACCCCACCTGGGCACTGAGACTCCCCTGTCTGATACTGAGCAATAAAGAAATTGAGACAGCCGAAGAACTTGATTTAAGCTTTAGTTTCTCTAGGCCTCATTGTCTTTGGTCTTTAACCAACAAGGGGATATAATATTTAGAGTTGTATTTCAATTTGGGTTCCCAGGTAACCCAAAGGTAATTGAAAGGGTATTTATATTCAGATGTGGGGAATCTCTATGATACACGCAATTTATTTACTTTGCTCATTCTATTTTTATTGTAAGTATATCTTCATGCATTTAATTATTAGAGTATCTTAATGATATAATTTAATCTCAGTGAAGAACCTTTGTAAATAATCTTGGATAATGTGGCTGAACACAGTTGGGCAAGGAGAAAAGAATAGGGAATGAATTTTAGCCTTGGAGTTAAAGTGGCTTCAGAATTTATTGCATTAAACTACTGTTCAGACCCACTTCAGAGCTATCTGCAAGGAAAATTGAACTGTTAATAGCAGTTCAACAAGCCTTTATAAAAAGCAGTGATTTGTATTGGGGAAATAGCCACAAAAAGCTATGCAGGACTCTTCATTTCCTGCTAGTCTCTACTTCCAAGGGGATAAGTAACCCTTGGATAGCCATGGACTTAAAGTGTAAAGAAAATAAAATGCTGGATACTGTTGTGATGGGATAGGGTAGGGAATAATTTCTCTTTTCCTGGTTTTTCCTTCCATGTGAAGAAAATTCTAAAATTCTAAAGTCACAACAGTACTGACCTCTCTCCTATCCTTTATTCTATTCATCTCATGTCAGACAGGGCATGGTGTACCTGATTGGTGATTTTAGAGTATGACATGGAGTATTAAAACTCTATCCCTTTCCTGTCTCCTTCTTGGGAGTGAGTGACATTCACGGTAAGGCTCTGCCCCTCTTTGGGGAGACTCTGGTTGTCCTTAGGACGCAGATTTCAGCAGCCATTTAGCAGTCAACATGACTGCAGGCAACAGACTTTGGGTGAGAAAATACCTCTTTTTGTACCTGGAGTTGGACTCTGGGGCCTTGTGACTGTAAGCTTCTACCCCAAATAAACACCCTTTATAAAAGCCAACAGATTTCTTGTACTTTGCATCAGCACCCCTTTGGCTGACTGATACACTCTCCTAGCTATACAACCCTATATTGTTCATTTTATCTTTAGTATATATTGGCCCTAGTAATGGAATTGGTTCACTTTAGTTGTAAACGAAGTCATCAGCCTTATTATAGCATATAGATTGTTCTCTGAAAGTTTCAGACTCTGTGAGGCTTGGCTATCTATCATCTTGTAAGTCTGCTTTAGAGAAAATGTGTCCCTAGTAATTTCAAATCCTACAGAACTTTAAACCTGATTTCTCCTCTGTATATTTAAATTCCTTTCTTTTTGGATTAGATACATTGCTTTGTGTGTTTAAAGCAGACAAGAATCATTTTCTGGGTGGAAAATCTTATGGAAGGAATACTTAACTTGAGGCTCATGGACCTCAGAGATCTGACAGATATTTTTCAGATTATGTGGATCTCTGAAATGCTTTAGGAAATGTTGCATGAGTGAGAGCATTTTTCTTGGAGAATGTACAATTTAATCAAATTTCAATGGCAGCTGAAGTCCACAAAATGTTAAAAACTGATTTAGAGATTTGAAGTTACTAAGGCCCTTTAGATTTCTCTGCTTTAGACTAAAATCAAAGAACTTTTTCATCTTACTGAATTATTTGTTTCATCATTATACTGTAATATTTTTCCAAATGTGTGTTATGGATATTGAGAGAGGTTTGATTACTCAGTTCAGCTGCCAGTAGCCCCTTGAGACCACAGCTATCCCCAGAGGACCTAAAGGAGAAGTCCAGGGAAACAGACTGTTACCAGGTGAGGCTTTGGCTCCCAACCGTTGTGTAGGAGGCTCTCAAAGGGTGGGATAGACCACGCAGAATCCCCCTTTTCCTGGGCCAGCCAAAGTGCTACAATGCTCTGCTTTCCCTCAGAGCTATACTCCAATCTTGCCACCAGAATTAAGATAATCAATTGACCTAAGAACCTAGAGAACTGAGCAGGGGCAGGGAGAAGAAAACAGTAAGAAGAGTAATTAAGTAGCATATACTTGATTTTAAATTCAGGAAACAGTGGTTCTAATTCACCATAGAGGCTGTGCTTTTGGCCATAAGAGTAACCAGATCTTACCTAAAGAGAATAATATAATATTTTTGGTGTTTGGAAGGTAATGGAGTTGGTAGAAGAAAACACTAAAAATGGAGCTCATGGCACCTAAAGAAGGGTATCCTGGGAGAAACCTCTTAGGTGACCAGCTGTTTTCTATTTCCTTCAAGGCCAGGACAAGGAGAAATGACTGGAGGAAGTTCCTGCCCCACAAGGGCCAATAAACATCAAAATAACAGATCATGGACTAAAATTTCCTGCTCTGTAGGTTTTTGAGAATATTTCTATGACAGTTTCATTATGTCAGGTCTGGTTTAGATTTGCTGTAGTCCAAAGGCAAGAGCCAGACTGCAGCCTGCACTGTTATCAGGAGAGAACCCACAGTTCATTTCCCAACCTCCTTCCTTAGGTAATGGAATTAACAAATCTTAGACACCGAAGTGAGAAAACAGGACGGCATCTTCCACTCCCCGTTTTTTAACCTCCATATTAAATGGCCAGTTTGTGCTGGTAAGTATCTTTAATTTCCTCTGCTCTCCTACAGCCACCCAGTGTCTAATTACCCTTCTCAAACACTTTTTAGTTTT
This sequence comes from Tolypeutes matacus, assembly GCA_026826555.1. Taxonomy (NCBI): domain Eukaryota; kingdom Metazoa; phylum Chordata; class Mammalia; order Cingulata; family Chlamyphoridae; genus Tolypeutes; species Tolypeutes matacus. Next base: position 8,130,523 of record JAKSZT010054583.1, read on the forward strand.
CTAAGCATCCCAATCTGTGCATATGCTATTCCTTCTTTCCGGAATTCACACCCCACATAAGTTCTCCATCTGGCAAAGTTGTGTTTCTGCAAGATCAACCTTTACTCTTACATCCATAGTGAAGCCTTTGGAAACTCCTGCCAACCTCACCTCAGCTGAAGTTGTGCTTGTTCGTGCCCCAACTAGAGAAAGCACTTAACACACGTTATAATGTCTTTCCCTCAGATTGAGTGCGCCGTAAATAAACAGATTTTACATCCCTATTTCCTGGCTCACCACCTAACACATCACAGTGTTCAAGATATATTGTTGAAAGAATAGTGGCATAAAATACTGTTTGAATCTCAATTTCTAGTTACATCAAGTTTAGAAATCAACCTCTATAGCCGTGTATCTGCTTTGTAAAATGAAGAAATACATATGTGCTCTCTGGGATTGTAGTAAAGATTAGAATGAAATTTATTTATCAACCAAAAACATGCCCATGCATGTAAATCACATGGAAGAGTATCTGCCATAGAAAAGATTCTCAATAAATTTAATTTACAGATCTCTTTTCTAGTGTGGATAAAGGAAAAACTGACTGTTTAGATTAATTAGGACATTCACATTGTTAAATATCAGTAAACGTCAAAATGCAAGAAGCCTCTTAAAAACTGAATTCATCAATTAAGAGTACTTTTCATTGAATAGAAATGGTGAAAGCATATCATGCTGTTTGTAACTAGCAATACTATTGTATGGGTATGACAGTGGTTGAAAGGGAAAGTCTAAGGTCATATGTATTACCAGAAGGAAATCTAAAAACTGTAATATTGGACCAGTATAAGATAGTGAAACCTCATGTAAAACAGGAATATGGGTGATATTACATATATGACTTTTTACAAAATATAAATACAAATATACTAGAGAGAAGAAAAAGAATAGTACTTATGTACGGCAGGAGAAGCACACAGAGATTCAGAGGTGATGAGATTTGTTTGTTTGTTTTTTTACTTATTAGTGTTATTGGAATAATGAAAGTGCTCTAAGAATTACTGAATGATGAAAGCACAAATATGTGATTATACTGAATACCATTGATTGTACACTTTGCATGGATTTATGCTTTACTAATATGTATCAATAAAATTGATTTGCTTTTAAAAATGCATTTCCTAACATTGTTAAGTGCTATAGATTGTGTGTCCTGGTATAGGGCACAGTACAAGTGAGGGTATTGATCATAAAATTAGAATATGTTTTATCAATAAAATAGAAATACAATATGGCTAAGCACACTGATAGGCTTTCAGTAAGACACAGGAGGTAATCTCAGGAGTAATGGTGTCATAAAATACTCAGGAAAAAACTGCACAAAGAGTAAAGAATCAGGTGTAATAGAAGATATCTGTTGATGACTGAGAGATTCGGAGGTTGATTTTTAGAATAAGGTATCTTCCTCAAAGAAAAAAAAGGGTGGGGGGCGGGGGGGGAATAAGCAAAAGGAAGAGTTTAGACCTGAAAGTTTTTCCATTTAGGTTTAAACTTGTAATTACACATAACCTTTGGGGGATATCTTAAGAGGCATGAAGTAGCCATGAAAAGATGTTCTTTTCGTAATGAATTATCAGTGGGTATATGACTATTGTGGCAATAAAAGGCAGATTCAGGCTTGAAAAACAGTTTTTGATAACGGAATGATTGTTTCCCTTCAGTTTGTTTTAGGAAACATAAATAAAGATTCCTGTATCCCAATTTTACAACTAATGGACAGATTAGAGGTACCCAATTCCATAATGTGTAGGACTCAAGAATTCTGAAATGAAATATACAATATAAATGATATAAATTCATTGGGTCTAGATAGGAATAGTTGTTTTATCTTCTGTTTTGCATATTACTCAGAAGACCTTGGAATTTTGGCATTTTAAAAGAATTTAAAACATTTGAGAAGTAATTTTGGAAACCCATGGTTTTCAGTAACCCAACTACATGAACTTTGAAGGAATTTAGGAATAACATTGGGAGATACAGGTAATTAACTTTTGCCACGTATTTTGTAACAAGGTTGAAGAGACAAAACGTGAATCGGTATTTGGACAGATATTTTGAGGAAAGATATAAATGAGTTTTAAGAGAGAACAACTAGTCCTTAGGGTGAGTTTCCAGGGGCTTCTATTGACAACTCTGTTACAACATAGAAACCCATTCCAATGTCTTACATGCTCAACAATTCAGAAGTGGTTCTTTTAGGCCTTCCCATCTGCCTCCTTTTCTATTTTCAGTTCATTCCCTTTTCCATTTCCTTCTGCAATGGGGTCGCTAGGTAGACTCTTTGCTACTCACAGTTCATTGTTCAACAATTGACTTTCAACAGAGATTTGTAAGAATGAGATAAATTGGAATACAGGCATAGTTCCTCATTGTTTCTCTCTCAGTCTATTCTGCCTTTACTTTCCTGTACCCACCTTATTCCTCATTGATCCACTTCCATTTCTCCCATCCTTGAAAGTGAGTATCTCTGACCTACCTGGATGCCCTGAAAATAACCCAACCAGGGCCAGGTGTTATAAAATGTCATGGGGCTGCATGCCAGGTTTCTCTGATGTGTAAAGGATAAATGTGGGTCACAAGGTCTCCTGGAAAACATCTCCCAATAATCTTCATTAGTGAGAAACATCATAAATAATGGCGATACCCCAAAATTACATCAGTTTTATCTTATTGTAGAGGTGCTAACTCCCTATTTTGCCTCCTTCCATCTCACAGGACTTGAACTCCTTCCTTTTCCCTTTCCTTTCTCCACCTGAGCCCTAAAGTGAATTTATTATTCCATAACAGAAGTAATATGGAAACCTGACTAGAGTGGCTGCTCCTTTCCCTTCTCATGGTCACCTTCAATAGGGAGATTTAAACAAAGAGTAAAATAGCCAGAAAAGTAAGGGAAAGAAAAGGAATATGATATGCCAAGGGATCCATAATGGCCTACCTCTGAATAGTCTGGTCCTGAGTGTGAGTTCATCAATGGATGAAAAAAAAAAAAAAAAATGGGGAGAAGAGAAGAAAAGCTGCTTGAATATCAGTGGCCCGGATACCAATTTGAGCTGCTCTGTGGCATTCGGATGGGGGATATAGTGCTGTTTAAAATGCCTGGGAAAATTTAGACTGACTCAAAATCACTTAGAGAAGAAAGGAAAGAGAAATAAAAAATCAAGATAATGAGACAAGGAGGGAAAGAGGAATTTGCACCAAAGGACAGAAGAGAAAAATTCTGAATTTGCACCAAAGGACAGAAGAGAAAAATTCTGAAACATAGAGAGTCATGGACTAAGACATAGGTGATGTTAAGAAGTGAACAATTATACACTTATGAGAATCAAAACCTACACCCGAAACCTCATTTCCTTTACAAGGAAGCAGCGTGGCACTGAATGCAGCATAGGGACTTTGGGGTCAGGCTCACGTAGAATTCACCCTTAAAAATGCCACTTACTATGAAGTGAAGGTGGCTAGCTGACTGTTTTTTCTCCTATGGAATGAGAATTTACTGCAATAATATATGATTAGCTACTGGATCCATTTACATTATACCTGTCTCTGTTTCTTATTCCTTTTCCTCTACTTGCATGTCACCTGTGGAAGGAATATGTAAGGACTTGGCTTGCTTCCCACTTGAAAGCCAAGGTGCCCTTGCAAAGGCCCAGAGAGAGGGGAGGATCCTACCACCCTTTAAGCTCCATTCTAACATTCCCTCCTACTTGCTGTCTGGGACTTGTTTACATCTAACTCAGATTTTTCCCCAATCTATTTTAATTCCCCTTCCTGTTAATTTGGTTCCTGATAATATGGCAAAATATGGATGTCATCTATGCTTCACTATCTCTAAGAGGGGACCATCCTCCAGTAACTTTTTCAGCCATCCTCTGACCAGGGGACAAGAAAGAAATATGCCAACTAAATAGAACATACTGTCAGACTGAAACATAGACAAAAGATTAAAAGAAGCCAGAAGAGAATGTAATCATGAAGGATTGACTTGTCTCACAAAATAGAAATAAATGTGTTAACGGAAAGATTGAGGGAGATAGGGAAAGTGTGAAAATATGATAGGATTACATAGAGAAATACATCTGAGAGAGGTACAAATCCCAAAACTAGAGATAGAGAATGAAAGTGAGGGCAGAAAAGCCAAACATGGAAGAAGCATAGGGGCTGGCCTGGGAGGCTGCCATGCTCCTTGGTGATGTGGAATCAGAACTAAAGATCTGGACACTTAGAAGTTGCTCCTCTAAGCTCTAGGAATGAGAGTCCCTTTCTGGGTCGTGTACTTCTCCCCAACTTCTCGAAGTAGGTCTCTGCAAACCAGACTGCCTCTCCCAGACACATCCAAGACTTCTGCACCACAGCCAGAGCCAGGAGGGCAGGTGGGCAGACTGAGAGCCTGATGGAAACACGGAGGGGAGATAGAGAGGAAGAAGGTGAAGGAAGAGAGTTGGCACGGCAGAGACACAGTTAGAAGTCTAGAGAGGCCTGAGAAACAGAGTAAGGGAGAGGTTAACGGCGACATCTGTGACAGCTCCTCCACGGCCACTGCGTGCAGAGCCGTGGTGTGATCTGAACACAGGTGGTTGTCGTGGGAGTCAGGGCGTCCTTGACCTTGATTGATGTCAACAGAGGCAGCGTCAGCCTCCACCTCAGGGGAGATGAGCACATTCACTGACCTTCTTCCTGCGCTTTGGCATTTCCTGGCAAGGACTTTGGTTCTGCTGACCTCTAATCAGAGCTCGGGATCCCCAGGCACTGCGTGGGTGTGCTGAGTTTTGCTGCAGAACAGCTGCTCATTTATAGGGCTGGGAGGATGGTCTTGTTCTGCTTCCGCCCTCCTTCCAGTCCTCTAACTTGTTTTTGCGTGCTCTCTCTCTCTCTGTCTGTCTCTGTCTCTCAGGCACCCAGGAGCTTTAACTGAGTCCTGCAAGGTGCTTAACTTAATAAGGCCAATAATCTCCTCTTGAAGGCTGACCAGTTAACTGGATCCCTGGATGCAGTCTCATGCCAGTCCATTCCAAGGCTCCTGTGGGAGGTCATGTCCATGGCACAAGGCCCTGGAATGTCTGGATTAGTGCCAGGTTTCTCCAGCAAAGTTCTATGCCTTTTATTAGATGTCTTGTTAGATAAGGGCACCCTGTGTCTGCCTATGTCCCAATTTTATTTGAATTCATTTTCTTGTTAGGGTTTCTACTGACCTTGTTACTACTGCTTGTACCCCTACTTCAACATTTTTTTCATATCATTATGCTATGTTCTACAGAGAAATAAATATTGGCTGAACACCCACTCTCTGCCAACTCCTTGATAGGTGGAGAAGAGAGACAAAGTGCTCTGTAATGGGTCACGCGTGATTCCCAATTTCTCACCTTGAAGCCCCTTCCTCCATCTCTGATATCACAATTTTATTCCACTAATGTGATACTCTCCTTTACCTTGATTCACCAACTGTTCCTTTATATTAGATCCTGCCTAGTATGGAGTTATTTGACACTGGGATTCTGCATAACTCACAAATCGTCAGTTATTCTCTCACTCCCTCAGTCCTCTGCAGCTCTTCTTGTAATCCCGGAATGCTTGACCTCATGGATGGGTGTATCATATGACACTGGGTCCTGACTCATTGTAAATGCAATGGGATTACTTTCCTCCTTACTCTACCCTATACTTTAGCCATTGTTTTCAAGTCTGGGTCTTATCAAATCTAATATAATAGATTGTGTCATTTTTGAAATGTTAATCAAGTTGGAACAGCACTCTTTTAACATAATAAGACACAAAATCTAAAGTTCCAGACATTAACCCATGCAAGCACAAGGGGTGATAACCAATATTAAGTTCCTGAAAAAAAAACACAAACTCTTCAAACACTTTAAGTAAGAACAGGTGTGAATTTTCAATAAAATAGATGCTTTGCCTACATTTGTTGAGATGGTCATGTAATTTTTTCCTCATTTTTCTGTTAATGTGGTGATTTACATTAATTCATTTTCTAATTTTAAATCAACCTGGAGTTACTGGAACAAACTCAATGTGGTCATGATATAAAGTATTATCTTTGAAATACATTGTTGGGTACAGTTTTCTAAAAATTTTTTAGGATTTTTGCACCTATGTAAATGAGTGAGATTGGCTTATTTTTCCTTTATCAGGTTTTGTTATCAGAATTGTGTTAAGCATCATAAAAAATGTTGGGGGTGTTTCCCTCTTTTTCTAGTACATCTAAAATTAGGATTTTTTCCCCTTGGTTATTTGGTAGTATTTGCCTAGATAACAATATGGTTCTGACTCTTTCTTTATAGAAAGATTTAATATCATGCTTATAGGTATGTTCATGTTTTCTATTTCTTCTTGAGCCAGTTTTAGAAAATTATTTTTTTCCAGTTTGTTCCCATTCAAGTTACCAAATTTGCATCAGTTTTTCCATAGCACTCATTACTTTAAAAATATATATATATTTTTTATTTTATTTTTTTAAGAAAAGGTGTTTAGATTACATAAATGTTACATAAAAAATTAGGAGACTCCCATATGCCCTGCTTCCTACACCTCCCACATTCTCCCACATTAACAACGTCTTTCATTAGTGTGGTACATTCTTTACAGTTGATGAAAACATTTTAGAGCATTGCCACTAAGCATGGATTATAGTTTACATTGTAGTTTACACTCTCTCCCACACAATTTTGTAGGTTATGGCAAGATATGTAATGGCCCATATCTGTCATTGTAATGTCAGTCAGGAAAATTCCCAAGTCCCCAACACTTGTATTACTTTTCCCCGGGGTGTGTAAGAATCCCCACAAATTTAGTGACTGTAAACAACACAATTTTATTATTCCACAATTTCGGAGGTTCGTGCTCAAGATCTCCCCAGACAAAGCAAGGTGTCAGCCAGAGTTATGATTTTCATCTGATATTCAGGGCCCTCTTCTAGGGTCACTGTTTGTCAGCAGAATTCATTTCTTTGTAGCTGTATGACCCAGGTTCCCATCATCAGCAGGGGACTGCTGTCATCTTCTAGGGGCTCCCTGCAGCTGCAGTTCCTTGCCATATAGATCCCACAAACAGTCTACAGATTTGTTTTCTTCTAGGCAGCAGGAGCAGGACTTTCTCTGATCACCAGTCCCTCTCTGGGCTACTACAATAGAGTCTTATATAAAAGAACGATGAACACAGGAGAGACTGTCCCATCAGCACTGGCCATAGAATGCAAATGCAGCAAGTGAGCCCATATACCGTCATTTTCACAAGTTCACCTACACTCAAATGCTGGGAGCAGGGATCACGGGAGACATCTTAGAATTCTGCCTTCCATACTATTTCTCTTGTTTGCAAAAAAGTGCAAAAAAATATACATATACAGTCCAGTGACTTATGAAATAGCAAACACTCATGTGTCCTCCCGCTCTGAACCTGGCCAGCACAAAATCTCCCCCACTCCCCAAACAATAGCGTCTATTTCCATCCCCTAAGGAGATCTAACATTTGTAGTTTAGTTTTGCCTGATCTTGAAGTATATAAAAATGCACTTTTTCAATGTCCATTCTTTACATCGGCTTATTTTATTCAACACTATGTTTGTAAGATTCATCCATGTTATTGTTTGTCTTTGTTCTCCTGGTTTTTAAATTTTTTATTTGAGTTGGGTAAATACCAGGAGGAGAATGGCTGGATCATAGTGTACGCATCAGTTCAACTTTATTAGATAATGACAAACGGTCTTCCAAAGTAGATGTACCAATGTGTGCAGTTCCCATTGAACCACACCCTTGCAAACAGTTCCTATTGTCAGAGTTTTACATTTTAACTATTTTCTCGAGGGCAGAGTGATATCTATTTGTGGTTTGATTTGTAGCTTCCAGATTATAGTGAAGTTGAACAGCTTTTCATATGTTTCTTAACTATTTGAATATGCTGTTTTATGAAGTGTCTTTGTGTTTTCTTGATTATTCTCTTGGGTTTTATGTCTTTTTCAATTTGACTAGTACTAATTGATATATAATTATATACATTATGTTTATACATTATTTCTATATATGAATGCTTATAACTATGTTATAATACTTATATTATTCTCTTACAATTATAAATATTGAATAATATTTATATATTAAAGATATAATATACATCATGTATACTATACATTATAAATATAAACATAAATATATTTCTATCTTGGAAATAAGTTCTTTGTTGGTGATATACCTTGCAAATATCTTCTCCCACCTGTTTTCTCTCTCATAATGGCATCTTTTGAGGAAGAGAAGCTTACGATTTTAATCTCATGCAATTTGTCCCTGTAGTGTTTGTGTATATCTATCTTATTAAAGAAATCTTCCCTACCCTAAGGTCATAAAAGTTTATAATTTTTGCCTTTCTCATTGGAGTATACCTGGAAAAATTTCTCTTCATTGTGTGATGTGGGAGTCAAATTTCATCTTTTTTTCTGTACAACTATCCATTGCACCCAGCACCATTTAGTGAAAAGATCATCCTTTCCTTACTGGCTGCAATTCCACCTTGGGTTATAAATCAAGAGTCCATACATGTGTGAGACAATATGTAGACTCTGTTTTTTCCATTGTGTATTTGTGCCAACACCACATTGTCCTAAATACTTTAGCTTTCTAATAAATCTAGGCTTCGTATGAAATAAATACATCGTAGGAACGTATCTTGGAACAAGCTTTTGCCTGGACAAAATATTCATTTGGAGAAGTCATGTTTGATCTTGGCTTTTTGTATGTGTTCATTTACTTTTTCCACATGAATTTTAGAATATTACAGTTTTCTTCATTTATTTTAATCCTAGTACTTTCCCCCCTTTGTATCACTCCCTGTTTGTATCATTGGACCTTTAGTATCATGTTGATAAAACTGTGACGGTGGACATCTTTGTCTCTGTTCTCAGAGGAACTTTATGAAATACCATTTGTGTATGTGTTGAGATGGTCATATTTTCTCTTTTATTTTATTAATGTGGTGAATTATATTGATTTATTTTCAAATGATAAACCTACCTTTTGATATATTGCTGGATTCAATTTATTTATGTTTTATTTAGGACTTTTGAACTTAATTTATAAGTGAAAGTATTAGTCAGTCAAATGGGTGCTGATATAAAATACCAGAAATCTGTTGGCTTTATAAAGGATATTTATTTGGGGTATAAGTTTACAGTTACCAGGCCATAAAGCATAAGTTACTTCCCTCACCAAAGTCTGTTGCTATGTGTTGGAGCAAGATGGCTGCTGACATCTGCAAATGTTCAGGCTTCCTGGGTTCCTCACTTCCCGGGATCCTTTCTTTCTGGGTTCAGCTCCTCTGCTATGTCCACAAGGCCAGCTGTAGACTATTAGACAAATGGCTCATCTCTCTTCCCAGGGCTTCTGCCCTGTATGATTGAGCCTTCTCTCCTTCCTCATACATCTGCTTCTCTTTGTGTTTACTTTCCTGGCTCTAGGATTAAAACTCCAGCATCAAAATTCCAAATAAGTCCTCTGTTCTGCCTTGTAGTTTTCCCTGTGAGTCCCTTCCCATCAAGGGTTCGGGGACTCACGTCTACTGATGTGGCCCAATCAAAGCCTCAGTCATTATTTAATCAAATATACGTGACACCTCTGGATCCAATATAATCTAATAAGCCCAGAGGAACAAAGCAGTTTACAAACATAATCCAATATCTATTTTTGGAATTCATAACCAATATCAAACTGCTATAGTGAAATTGGCCAGTAGTTTTCCTTTCTTATAATGTCTTGTTGGGTCAAGTTTCTACTTAAAAAAGTTATTTGTGTTTGAGAAGATTTGCGTTTACCTATTTAATATTTTAAAAATATTTCTTAGAATTCTCAGGTAAACTCATATAGGCTAGAAGGATTCTTTGTGTGAATGTTTTAAATTACATATTCAATTCCTTTAATAATAATAATAGGACTAGTGGCTATTTTTAATTTCTTTTTGTGTCACTTGAAAAGTATTTTCCTAGGGATTAGTAACCCTATGTCAATTAAATGTTTAAATGTATTGAATAAAGTTGTTCAATATATCATCTTATGGTCTCTGTGATATCTGTTTGTGTTACATTTCCTTTTAAATTTTTTTTTTAAAGAAAGTTAAAAAAATTTTTTTTTGTTTATTTATTTTATCTCCCTCTCTTGTCTGTCTACTCATTGTTTGCTCGCGTTCTCCTGAAGGCACTGGGAACTGAACATGGGACCTCCCACATGGGAGGCGTCTCCTCGAGGGCCTGAGCCACATCCACTCCCTGTGGGCTATGGCATCTGCTGGCTTGTGGCATCTGCTCATTTAGACATCTACTCATTGTAGGGGTTGAGATGTCTAGCTCGTAGTGGCATGTGCTCTTCTTTAGGAGGCACTGGGACCCGAACCCAGGACCTCCCATGTGGTAGGCAGGTGCGAACTGGTTGAGCCATATCTGCTTCCTCCTTTTAATTCTTGATATTCATTATTTATGGCTTTTCTCTGTATCTCTCTTCCATCTTTTTTTTTTAATTAGATACTTTGCAAATTTATAAAATAATCAAGCATAACATAAAGAGTTAATCTTCTCTCTATATATTTTTTTATTTTGTTTGTTTGTTTTTTGAGGTACCAAGGATTGAAACTTGTACCTCATGTGTGAGAAGATGGTGCTCAAGCACTGAGCCACATTGGCTCCCCTGAGTTGATTTTTTCATTTGTTTACTTATTTGTGTTTTTTTTTTTAAGAGGCATCGGGGACTGAACATGGGAATTCCCATGTGGGAAGCAGGCCCTCAAACAATTGAGCCACATTTGCTCCCCTACTATTTTGTTTTTAATCAGTCTTACCTATGTTGTATTAGTCAAGGTTCTCCAGAGTGCCAGATATACTCTGAGAGGCAATATACCTCAGGTGAGAATCACTGATTTAAACTGTATGCAAAATAATAGGGATAGTTGTGAAAGAAATCAAAGAGGTGGGTAGAGAATCTGAGTAAATCTGTATGTACTCTAAATAAAACACAAGACAGGGAGGTGATTTCATTTAAAAATGATACATTTATACTGTACAACATGCATCCAGGCTAGTGAACAAAATATTGAAGTGGAAATAAATAAATGTACATCTAAGATAAAATTCTCTTGTCATATTCTTGTACAAGGCAGATGCCACTGACTCTGGGAGATGTTGTAATATCACTCCCACTCCCAGCTTAAAAGCTGGGGAAATGGGTGCTCTCCTCAGACTTCCTGCTCTAGCTTTGGCCCCCCCCTACTCCCCATAAATTCAGATGTATTTGGCATACAATTCCTATACTTGCTGGCTTGACCAGCAATACAATTCCTTGTAACAATTCTTATTTTTTATCTGGCAGATTTCTTGAAGAATTTTGGGCCACTATATAGGGACGATTCCACCTGCTTGACAGTATATTCTCCAGCCCATTGCTCCTTTCCCAACTTCCACACATTTCGTTTATCCCCTTCTCAAATCCAGAGCATACACTAATGGACTTTGTCCCCAGTGGTCATTAGTCTGGAGAGAATGGTTGGGTCATCCTCTTCTATAAATTTCTCTTGAGAGTCAGCTTCCCTTACCCCAAATTCTAGAAGAAAATTCTCCATTTCATTGCACCTATTGTTGCAATTATGGAGACATATTACGGAGAGAAATTTAGAGGGATCAATCATTGTTGAAGTCAGTTAGTGAACAATAGAAATCAGAAGGAACTTCCAGAACTGATGCTGCCCCAAATAAGCCATGAATGTGCTTTCCGGAGCCTTTCTGCACTGGAGAGTTACCCTCCATGGGAAGGGTCACCCCCATTCCCCTCAGGAAGGGAACTGCCCCTGCAGGAGCTTTCCTGCTAGACAGACTCTAAATGGGCCAGGCCCCTCTTCCCAAGGGCCCTTACCATGGCCCCCTGCATTTCCTTGTTGCGTAAGCTGTAGATGATGGGGTTGCACATGGGGGTGATGATGGTGTAGAGCAGGGAGAAAGGCTTGTCCTTGTCTGGCCCATGTGTGCTGCGGGGGTTCATGTAAGAGAACATGCCTGAGGTGTAGAAAAAGGTGACCACGGTCAGGTGGGAGGCGCAAGTTGAGAAGGTCTTCCCCCGGCCTGAGGAGGAGGCTCTGCCGAGGATGGAGGCCAGGATGCGGGCATAGGAGATGATAATGAGCACCATGGGGCTGAGCAGCACCACGATGGCATCGGCAAAGATCACCTTCATGCTGAATTGGGGGTCCCCACAGGAGAGAGCGATGACTATGGGGGCCTCACAGAAGAAGTTTTCAATGTGGTTGTCTCTGCAGAAGGGGTTCCGGAATGACATATATTCAAGAAAGATGCCATTGATCAGCCCAAAAAGCCAGGCAGAACCCACCAGCTGAATGCAAACCTGTTGGCTCATGATCTGGGTATAGCTAAGTGGGTGGCAGATAGCAACATAACGGTCATAAGCCATAAAAGCCAAGAGGATGCACTCAGCCACACCCACGAAAAAGACAAGGTACATCTGGATCATGCAGGAGGCAAAGGAGACGGTGTGGTTCTTGACCACCAGGTGGATCAGCATCTGCGGGATGGTAGTGGTGATGAAGCAGATGTCCAGGAAGGACAGGTGGCCAAGGAAGAAGTACATGGGGCTGTTGAGCCTGGGGTCTGTCCAGGTGATGAAGATGATGAGGCCATTCATGGCCATGGCAAGGCTGTAGAGGGCTAGGAAGAGGGCAAAGAGCAGTGCCCGAGTGGCAGGGGAGCTCTGCTCAAAGCCCACGAGGATGAACTCTGTCACTGTGCTGCCATTCCGAGGGCCCACCACATAGGGCTGGCTGGAGGAGGGAGGCAGAAAAAGCATAGGTGAGATAGCTGAAGGATAATGCAAGGCAAACACTTAGGTACACAGATCCACAATACAAAAGCAAGAAGGAAGAGGATAGAAGATTTGGAAAGTCAGTAAACTCTATGGAAGCCCACAGTGAATGGAGCAGTGAAAATGCCAGCATTACCACAGACCATTCATAAATATATATGGAATCCTAATATCAGATATGAGGGAAGTCATGGTTCTACTTTACTCGGATTTGATCAGACCTCAGGTGAACACTGCATCTGATCCTGGGCGCTCAATATTAAGGATTAGCCTCTAACTGGGAATCATTGAGAGGTAAAAAATAGAACATCGTTGAGGTTCTCATATCCATGTCAAATAAGAACTCTGTTAGGAATGAGGAATGGAATATTTGAGGAGAGGTTATAGTGCTATCAGCTTGTAGATGATATATTCAGGAGGCACTTGAAAAATATTTGAAGATATATATTTTTTGAAGGAAAAAAATAGTCATTCTTTGTGTACCTAATGTAAAATGATGACTAGGTGGGATTTTCAGGGTAAATGAAAATGTTCCAAGGTTCAAGATTGTCACTCAGGTGAGAATGATTCGCATATCTCTGGAGATACTCAGGCCCAATGGGTCCTTCACCTCTTCCCAGTCTCTCTTGGCTGTTACTGTGTCTACAAAAACCAACCTTGCTTTTTAGGGGTGGGCCAGGTTGTAGGCTTTTGCATGGTTTTCTAACACCGGAGGTCTTTCCTAGTGGTGTTGAAATTTAGTGTTGCATGCCATTGAATGGAAAGAATCCAACCCCCCCTCTGAGAAAAGGGCCCAAAGCCAACCTTTCTGAAACAGACCTTCAGAGAACCTTCTTTTGTCCTATTGCCGCCATAATTAAATCTTGTTCTTTTTCTGTCTTCAGACAATGACCATCCAGAATTCTCTTTCTACTTTTATCTCACTATCATAACTTTCAGGGATTCTTCATTATGTTCATGCTACATTTCTCTTGTACTTTTCACCTTATTTTGGCGTTTTAGAATATCAGATCCCTCTCACTTCCAGAGGCTTCTTGATGGTTGTACATTCCTTCTTAACCTGTGGTTCTGCCGAGTCCTTTTCATTTTATCTGTTTCCATTCCCTTTTGTACACACATATTCAACCCTATCTTTTATTCTTTATTCCTCTTCCACTTACTTCCACTGTTCACTATTTTCTTCATCCCCTCCCTTGCACCTCTCTAGTGATGGGGTTCTGGCATTCATCTACTTCTGGTTGAACACCTCTGTCTTCTACTGTTTCCAATCTTTTACCATCTTCCTCTTAGAAATACTTCTCCTAGTACTGCCACTTCTCATAACTCTGAATTCCCTCTTTGGTTTGTTTTCCTCAAAAAATTAGGATAGTGTCTCCGCAGGAATCCATTCCCATCATTTCCACTTTAGGATGCTCTCCCTAGAGTTTCTACCTAGAATTTCTCCTCTTGGGGGCCTAGAAAAGGCACAGAAGGGCAGAGAGCACTGCTTAATCTAAGATGTGCTCTGGAAGCCTGAGCCAGACTGCAGAGAAGCCTGGACTTGCCCAAGAAGGAATAAAGTTTGACACAAGGGAATCACTGGGACCTACAGGAGTCTGTTTACTTGTTGTTGATTGTGGCATTGATTCTGTGACACCTGGCAGTTAGTGTCTTGTTGGCTAACATTAGGGGTCAGCCAGCCAAGCATTTGTCTAATTAAGTGGACAGTCTCATGCAAACTACATCTTACCTCATTCTCATGTACTACCATGGAATGATGTTTCTCACTGAATCACTGTGGCAAGTCACAGAGAAGATCTCATGGTGTTTGAGGATGAGCTGGTCCAGGGAGGGTGGTCTGACCTGGTCGGCTACTCTGGAAGAGAAGATGTGTCGATTACATTCTTTGATAGCTGTTCCATTATTGATGTATGTCTACTTAGATAATTTTACAAAGTTACATGTGTGTATCACTTTCTGGTATAATATAGGTGGGAAACCTTACATGATTCTCATTCATATTTCCCTTTATTTTTCATATTGTATGTGTTAAGCATGTCAGGCTTTTTGTGGGGTCTTGTGTCAGTACTCACTAATTGAATTCTATTATCTCCTTTTGAAAATTAGAAGCCCTCCTAACTGTTGTTCCCCAGGTTTGGGACTCACCACCCACCACCTAGGTTGCATATGGAGCGGCTAATTACAGGTGGGATGAAAAACTTCCTCAGGGGACATGTCTCAGGGTCAAGCACTCTATACTAAGAAATAATAGAAACAGCTGCCGTGGCACAGGACTGAACATAACTGCCTTGAACAGAGTGTGGAGTCAGTACTCAATTAAGCAATGCTATGGCAGGCACAAGTTGCAGAAAGGGGAAAATGCAAATCAAGAGCTTTGGCTGGAATATTTCTCCCACTTAAGTTTTAAGTTCACAGGTCATTGATTCCAGCCAACTTGCCTTACCTGAATTGGCATCCCTGGCATGCTAAAATTAGGAAAACTTTGTCCCAGTTGGGATTGCCGTTGTTTTCTGATGTTAGTAGGTGTAGGTCCTGTGCTGTGAGAATGTTGGGGGTCTTTGGACCCTTGTTGTGAGGCTCGTGAGGGAAGGAGCCTTGAATTGTACCCTTCTGAAGCACTGAAGGATCTACTCCCATTCCAGTGGGACACTCTAGCTGCTGAACTGCAACCCTACCTGGGCACTGAGACTGCCCTGTCTGATACTGAGTGGATACTGAGAAATTGATACAGGCAAAAAACTCAATTTAGGCTTAGGTTTCTCTAGGCCTCATTGTCTTTGGTCTTTATCAACAAGGGCATATAATATTTAGAGTTGAATTTCAACTTGGGATTTGGTAATTGGAAGGGTATGTATATTCAGATGTGGGGAATCTCTATGATACAAGCAATTTACTTACTTTGATTATTTTATTTTTGCTTTTAGGATATATTCATGCATTTATTATTAGAGTATCTTAATGATTTCATTTAATCTCAGTGCAGATCCTTGGTAAGTAATCTTGGATAATGTGGCTGAACACAGTTGGGCAAGAAGAAAAGAATAGGGAATGAGTTCCAGTCTTGGAGCTAGAGTAGCCTCAGAATTGATTGAATTAAACTATGTTCTGACCCATTTCAGAGCTATGTGCAAGCAAGATCGAACTGTCAGTAGCAGTTCAACAAGCCTTTCAAAAGAGCAGTGATTTGTATTGGGGAACTAGCCACAAAAAGGCCATGCAGGACTCTTTTAATTTGCTGTTGTTCTCTCCCTCAAAAGGCATAAGTAACCCCTGGATAGCCATGCAATTAATGGGTAAAGAAAATAAAATGCAGGATACTGTTGGGATGGGAGAGGGTAGGAATAATTTCTCTTTTCCTGATGTTTCCTTCCATGTGAAGAAATTCTAAAATTCTAATATCTCAACAGTGTTGACCTCTCTCCTCTCCTTCATTCACTTCATCTCAGGTCAGGCAGGGGATGGTGTACCTGATTGGTGATTTTAGAATACGAAATGGAGCATGGAAATTCTATCCCTTTTCTGTCTCCTTCCTCTTGGGAGTGAGTGGCATTCTCATGGTAAGTCTCTCATGGGTGGGGT
This sequence comes from Tolypeutes matacus, assembly GCA_026826555.1. Taxonomy (NCBI): domain Eukaryota; kingdom Metazoa; phylum Chordata; class Mammalia; order Cingulata; family Chlamyphoridae; genus Tolypeutes; species Tolypeutes matacus. The sequence goes on from JAKSZT010054583.1 coordinate 8,146,995, forward strand.
GGATCACGCAGAAGCCGCTTTTTCCTGGGCCATTTAGTGGCCTAAGGGCTACAACGATCTGCTTTCCCCCAGACCTATACTCCAATCTTGCCACCAGAATTAAGATAATCAATTAACCTAAGAACCTAGAGAACTGAGCAGGGGCAAGGAGGAGAGCACAGTAAGAAGAGTAACTAAGTAGCACATGCTTGATTTTCAGTTCAGGAAATATTGGATCTAATTCACCATAGAGGCAGTGCTTTTGGTCATGAGAGTAACCAGACCTTACCTAGAGAGAATAATATAGGTTTTTTTTGGTATTTGGAAGGGAATGGGGTTGGCAAAAGAAAACACTAAAAATGGAGCTCATGACACCTAAAGAAGGCTATCCTGGGAGAAAGCTCTCTGGTGACCAGCTGATTTCCATTTCCTTCAAGGTCAGGACAAGGAGAAATGACTGGAGGAAGTTCCTGCCCCACAAGGAACAAGAAACATCCAAATAACAGATCATGGACTAAAATTTCCTTCTCTGTAGGTGTTTGAGAATATTTCAATAACATTTTCCATATATCAGGTCTGGTTTAGATTTGCTGTAGTCCAAAGGCAAGGGCCAGACTGCAGCCTGTACAGTTACCAGGAAAGAACCCACGGTTCCTTCTCCCAACCTTAGATAACAGAATTAACAAACCTTAGTCACCCAAGTGAGTGAGAATTTATCACTCCCCGTTTTCTAACCTCCATATTAAATGGCCAGTAAGAGCTGGTAAGTATCTTTAATTTCCTCTACTCTCCTACAGCCACCCTATACTCCAGTGTCTAATTACCCTTCCCAAACAGTTCATAGTCTTCTAAGCATCCCAGTCTGTGCGTGTATTATTCCCTCTTTCCGGAATTTACACCCCACATAAGTTCTCCTTTTGGCAAACTCCTGCTTCTGCAAGATCAACCTTTACTCTTAGATCCATAGTGAAGCCTTTGGAAACTTCTGCCAATCTTACCCCAGCTGAAGTTGCGCTTTTTCCTGCCTCAATTAGAGAAAGCACTTAACACACATTATAATGTCTTTCCCACAGATTGAGAGCATCTTAAGTAAAGAGATTTTACACCCCTATTTCCTGGTTCACCCCCTAACACATCACAGTTGTTCAAGATATATTTTTACTGATTTCACTTGCAATTTCTTCTTTGACCCACCGGTTATTTAGGAGTGTGTTCTCCACACATTTGTGAATTTACTTTTTTCCTGTCTATTATTGATTTCTAGTTTCAAGATATATTTTGTGAAAGAATAGTGGCATAAATGACCACATGGATTTCAATTTTCTATATTATTTAATATTTCCAGTTACATCGAGTTTAGAAATCAACCACTATAGTCCTGTATCTTCTTTGAAAAATGATGAAATACATATATGCCTTATGGGATTGTTGTAAAGATTAGGATGTAATTTATTTATCAACCAAAAATATGCCCATGCATGTAAGTCACATGGAATAAAATCTGCCATAGAAAATATTCTCAGTAAATTTTAATTCGCAGTTCCCTTTTCTAGTGTGGAAGGAAAAACTGTTTAGATTAATTAATACATTCACATTCTTAAATGTCAGTATACCTCAAAATGCCTGAAGCCAATTAATTACTGAATTCATCAATTAAGAGTACATTTCCTTGAATAGAAATGGTGAAAACATATCATGCTGTTTGTAACTAGCAGTACTATTGTATGGGTATGACAGTGGTTGAAAGGGAAAGTCTAATGTCATGTATATTACCAGAAGGAAAGCTAAAAATTGTAACATGGGACTATATTAGACAGTTAAACCTTATGTAAAACAGGAATATAGGTGACAGTACATATATAAGACCTTTTCCAAAATATAAATACAAATATAGTAGAGCGAAGGAAAAAGAATAGCAGCTGTGTATGGCAGGAGAGGCATTCAGAGATTGAGAGGTAATGAGATTTGTTTGTTTGTTTTTTGCTTATTATTATTATTGTTGGAATAATGAAAGTGCTCTAAGAATGACTGAATGATGAATGCACAAATATGGGATTACACTGAATACATTGATTATACACTTTGCATGGATTTATGCTTTATTAATATGTATCAATAAAATTGATTTGTTTTAAAAAATGCATTTCCTAACATTGTTAAGTGCTATAGATTGTGTGTCCTGGTATAGTGCACAGTACATGTACGGGTAGTGATCATAAAATAGAATATGTTTTACCAATAAAATAAAAATACAATATGGCTAAACACACTGATGGGCTTTCAGTAAGACACAGGAGGTAATCTCAGGAGTAATGGTGTCATAAAATACTCAGGAAAAAAACCGTACAAAGAGTAAAGAATCAGGTGTAATAGAAGATATCTGTTGATGACTGACATATTCGGAGGTTGTTTTAGGAATATGGCATCTTCCTCAAAGAAAACAAACAAAAAAAGGGGAATCTAAGTGAGAGGAAGAGTTTAGCCCAGAAAGTCTTTCTGTTTAGGTTTAAACTTGTAATTATACCTAACCTTTAGGGGAGATCTTAAGAGGTATGACATAGCCGTGAAAAGATGTTCTTTTTGTAATGAATTATCAGTATCCACTGATAATTTTATTGCCAATTGTGGCAATAAAAGGCAGATTCAGGGATGAAAAACAGTTTTTGATAACAGAATGATTGTTTCCCTTCAGTTTGTTTTAAGAAACATAAAGATTCCTGTACCCCAATTTTACAACTAATGGACAGATTAGAGGTACCCAATTCCATAATGTATAGACCTCAAAAATTATGAAATGAAATATACAATATAAATTATATAAATTCATTAGGTCTAGATAGAAATAGTTGTTTTCTCTTCTGTTTTACATATTTCTCAGAAGGCCCTGGAATTTTGGCATTTTAAAAGAATTTAAAACATTTGAGAAGTAATTTTGGGAACGCACGATTTTCACTAACCCAACGACATGAACTTTGAAGGAATTTAGAAATAACCTTGGGAGACAACAGGTAATAAACTTTTATCATGTATTATGTAACAAAGTTGAGGAGACAAAAGCATGTGGATCTATGATTGGACAGACATTTTGAGGAAAGATATAAATGACTTTTAAGAGTCATTTACAACTAGTCCTTAAGGTGAGTTCCCAGGGGCCTCTATTGACAACTATGTTAAAACATAGCAACCCATTCCAATGTCTTACACACTCAACAATTCAGAAGTGGTTCTTCAGGCATATCCTTCCTTCTCCTTTTCTATTTTCAATTCATTCCCTTTTCCATTTCCTTTTGCAGGAGGGATGCTAGGTAAACTCTTTGCTGCTCACAGTTCATTGTTCAACAATGACTTTCAACAGAGATTTGTCAGAATGAGATAAATTGGAATACAGGCATAGTTCCTCATTGTTTCTCTCTCAGTCTATTCTGCCTTTACTTTGCTTTACCCACCTTTTTCCTCATCGATCCACTTCCATTTCTCCCATCCTTGTAAGTGAGCATCTCTGACCTATGTGATCCTTGAAAGGGAGGATCTCTGACCTACCTGATCCTTGAAAATTAGGATCTCTGACCTACCTGATTCTTGGAAATGAGGATCTCTGACCTACCTGGGTGCCCTGAAAATAGCCCAACCAGGGCCAGGTGTTATAAAATGCCATGGGGCTGCATGCTAGGTTCCTCTGATGTGTAAAGGATACATGTGGGTCACAAGGTCTCCTGGAAAACGTCTCTCAATGATCTCCATTAGTGAGAATCATAAATAATGGGGATATCCCAAAATTACATCAGTTTTATCTTATTGTAGAGGTGCTAACTCCCTATTTTGCCTCCTTGCATCTCACAGGACTTGAACTCCTTCCTTTTCCCTTTCCTTTCTCCACCTGAGCCCTAAAGTAAATTTTCTATTTCCTAAGAGAAGCTATATGGAAACCTGACTAGAGTGGCTGCTCCTTTCCCTTCTCATGGTCACCTTCAATATGGAGATTTAAACAGAGAGTTAAAATAGCCAGAACAGTAAGGGAAAGAGAAGGAATATGATATGCCAAGGGATCCATAATGGTCTACCTCTGAATAGTCTGGTCCTGAGTGTGAGTTCATCAATGGATGAAAAAAAAAACTGGGGAGAAGAACTTAGTAATCAAGGAAAGCCGCTTGAATATCAGTGGCCCAGATACCAACTTGAGCTGCTCTGTGGCACTGGTGGATGTGAGATACAGTGCTGTTTAAAATGCCTGGGAAAATTTGGACTGACTCAAAATTGCTTAGAGAAGAAAGGAAAGGGAAATAAAGGGTTTAGATAATGAGAGAAGGAGAGAAAGAAGAATTTGCACCAAAGGACAGAAGAGAAAAATTCTGAAACATGGAGAGTCATGGACTAAGACCTAGGTGATGTTAAGAGGTGACAGTTATATGCTTATGAAAGTCAAAACCCACACCTGAAACCTCATCTCCTTTACAAGGAAGAAGCACGGCACTGAGTGCTTTATAGGGACTTTGGGTTCAGGCTCACATAGAAGTCACCCTTAAAAATGCTGCGTACTATAAAGTGAAGGTGGCTAGCTGCCTGTCTTTTCTCCTATGGAACGAGAATTTACTGAAATAATATATGATTAGCTACTGGGATCCATTTACATTAGACCCGTCTCTGTTTCTTATCCCTTTTCCTGTCCTTGCACATTACCTGTGGAAGGAATATATAAGGACTTGACTCGCTTCCCACTTGAAAGCCAAACTGTCCTTGCAAATTCCCAGAGAGAGGGGAGGATCCTACCACCCTTTAACCTCCATTCTAACATTCCCTCCTACTTGTTGTCCAGAACTTGTTTACATCTAACTCAGATTTTTTCTGATGTATTTTATTTCCCTTTCCTCTTAATTTGGTTCCTGATAACATGGCAAACATATGGATGTCATCTATGTTTCACTATCTCTAAGAGAGGACTAACCTCCAGTAAAGTTTCAGCCATCATTTGGCCAGGGAACGAGAAAGAAATATGCCAAATAAACAGAACATACTGACATACTGAAACATAGACAAAGACTCAAAAAAGCAAGAATAGAAAGTAGTCATAAAGGATTGACTTGGCTCACAAAATAGAAAGAAAAGTGTTAAAGGAAAGATGGAGGGCAGGGAAAGTGTGAAAATATGATAGGTTTATATATAGAAATACATCTGAGAGAGGTACAAATCCCAAAACTAGAGAGAGAGAATGAAAGTGAGGGTGGAAAAGCCAAACATGAAAGAAGCGTAGGGGCTGGCCTGGGAGCCTGCCATGCTCCTTAGTGATGTAGAATCAGACCTAAAGAACTGGGTACTTGGAAGTTGCTCCTCCAAGCTCTAGGAATGAGTGTCCCTTTCTGGATCTTGTACTTCTCCCCAACTTCTTGAAGCAGACCTCGTAAACCAGACTGCCTCTCCCAGACACATGCAAGTCATCTGCACCACAGCCAGAGCCAGGAGGGCAGGTGGACAGACTGAGAGCCTGATGGAAACACCGAGGGGAGATAGAGAGGAAGAAGGTGAAGGAAGAGAATTGGCACAGCAGAGACACAGTTAGAAGTCTAGAGAGGCCTGAGAAACAGAGTAAGGGAGAGGTTAACGGCGACATCTGTGACAGCTCCTCCACGGCCACTGCGTGCAGAGCTGTGGTGTGATCTGAACACAGGTGGTTGTCGTGGGAGTCAGGGCGTCCTTGACCTTGATTGATGTCAACAGAGGCAGCGTCAGCCTCCACCTCAGGGGAGATGAGCACATTCACTGACCTTCTCCCTGTGCTTTGGCATTTCCTGGCGAGGACATTGGCTCTGCTGACCTCTAATCAGAGGACGGGATCCCCAGGCACTGCGTGGGTGTGCTGAGTTTTGCTGCAGAACAGCTGCTCATTTATAGGGCTGGGAGGATGGTCTTGTTCCGCCTCCACTCTCCTTCCCTAGCTCTCACTTGGGCTTGCGCTTGCACTCTCTCTCTCTCTCTCTCTCTCTCTCTCTCTCTCTCATAGGCAGCTAGGAGTTTTAAGTGGGTCCTGCAAGGAGCCTACTGTAATAAGGCCAACAATCTCCTCTTAAAGGCTGACCAGTTAACTGGATCCCTGGAGGTAGTCTCATGCTAGTCCATTCCAAGGCTCCTGTGGGAGGTCATGTCCATGGCACAAGGCTCTGGAAGGTCTGAATTCTCCCCAGGTTCCCCCAGCAAAGTTTTATTCCTTTTATAAGATTTCTTGTTATAGAAGGGGGCCCTGTGTCCACCTATGTCTCAATTTTATTTGAATTCATTTTCTTGTTAGAGTTTCTGCTGACTTAGTTACTTCTTTTTGTACCCCCAATTCAATATTTTTTCATATCATTATACCATGTCCTACACAGAAATAAATATTGGCTGAACACCCACTCTCTGCCATGTTTCTTGATAGGTGGAGAACAGAGACAAAGTGCTTTGTAATTGGTCACCTGTCTTTCACAAGTTTCTCACCTTGAAGCCCCTTCCTCCACCTTTCAGATATCACTATTTCATTCCACTAATGTGATACCCTCCTTTACCTTGATTCACCAACTGTTCCTTTATATTATATCCTGCCCAGTATGGAGTTATTTGACACTGGGTTTCTGCGTAACTCACAAATCATCAGTTATTCTCTCACTCCCTCAATCCTCTGCAACTCTTCTTGTAGTCCCAAAATGCCTGACTTCATGGTTGGGTGTATCATATGACACTGGATCCTGACTCATTGTAAGTGCAATGGGATTACTTTCCTCCTTACTCTACCATATACTTTAGCGATCGTTTACAAGTCTGGGTCTCACCAAATCTACAATAATAGATTGCACTATTTTCGAACTGTTACTCAGGTTGGGGAACAGTACTCTTTTAACATAGTGAGACACAAAAGTTCCCAGACACAAGAGGTGATAACCAATGTTAAGTTCCTGAAAAACAAAAACAAAAACACAAACTCTTCAAATATGTTTAAATAGGAACAAGTGTGAATTTTCAAGAAAATAGATGCTTTTTGTACATTTATTGAGATGATCATGTAATTTTTCCTTATTTGTCTGTTAATGTGGTGATTTATATTAATACATTTTCTAATTTTAAATCAACCTTGAGTTACTGCAACAAACTCAATGTGGTCACTATATAGAGTATTAATTTTGAAATGCATTATTATTGGGTACAGTTTTCTAAATTTTTGTTTAGGATTTCTGCAACTATGTTAATGTGTGAGATTGGCTTATTTTTCCTTTGTCAGGTTTTGTTACCAGAATTATGCTAAGCATCATGAAGAGTGTTGGGGGTGTTTCCCTCTTTTTCTAGTACATCAAAAATTAGGATTTTCCCCCTTGGTTATTTGTTAGTATTTGCTTAGAAAATCATATGGTTCTGACTGTTTCTTTATAGAAAGATTTACTATCATGCTTATCAGTGTGTTCATGTTTTCTATTTCTTCTTGAGCCAGTATTAGAAAATTATATTTTTCTAGTATGTTCCCAATATAGTTAACAAATTTAATTGCATCAATTTTTCCATAGCACTGATTACTTTTTTTTTTAAAGGTTTATTTTTTTATTTCTTCACCCCACTCCCCTCATTGTCTGTTCTGTGTCCATTTGCTGTGTGTTGTTCTGTGTCTGCTTGTCTTCTCTTTAGGCAGCACCAGGAACCGATCCTGGGAACTTCCGGAGTGGGAGAGAGGCGCTCAATCACTTGCGCTTCCTCAGTTCCCTAGTCTGCCGTGTCTCTTATTGTCTCTCGTCTGTGTCTCTTTTTGTTACATCATCTTGCTGTGCCAGCTCTCCATGTGGGCCAGCACTCTGCGTGGGCCAGCTCTCTGCTCCGGCCACCTAGCTGCGCGGGCCAGCTTGCCTTTACCAGGAGGCCCTGGGAATTAAACCCTGGACCTCTCACTCACACGGTAGATGGGACCCCAATTGCTTGAGCCACATCTGCTTCCCAGTCATTAATTTTTTTTTTTTTTAAGATTTATTTATTTCTCTCCCCACCCCCCATTGTTTTTAAACTTGCTGTCTACTCTGTGTGTGTTCTTCTGTGTCTGTGTCTGCTTGTCTTCTCTTTAGATGGCACCAGGACCTGATCCTGGGACCCTCCGGAGTGGCGAGAGGTGCTGAATCTCTTGCGCCACCTCAGCTCCCTGCTCTGCTGTGTCTCCTATTGTCTCTCTTCTGTGTCTTTTTTAGTTGCGTCGTCTTGCTGTACCAGTTCTCCACATGGGCCAGCACTCCTGCGTGGGCCAGCATTCCATGTGGGCCAGCATTCCGCGTGGGCCTGCTATCTGTGCGAGTCAGTTTGCTTTTCACTAGGAAGTCCCAGGTATCGAACCCTGGACCTCCTATGTGGTAGACAGGAGCCCAACCACTTGAGCCACATCCGCTTCCCCAACTCATTACTTTTCAACATTACTTATATTGGTTTTCTACGGGTGTGTAAAAATTTACCACAAATTTAGTGACTGTAAACAACACAATTTTATCCCACAATTTTGGAGGTTCGTGCTCAAGATCTCCCCAGACAAAGCAAGGTGTCAGCCAGTTACGATTCTCATCTGATGTTCCACACTCTCTTCCTGGCTCACTGTTTGTCGGCAGGATTCATTTCTTTGTAACTGTATGACCCAGGTTCCCATCTTCAGCAGGGGACTGCTCTCATCTTCTAGGGGCTCCCTGCAGTTCCTTGCCATGTAGACCCCACAAACAGTCTACAGATTTGTTTTCTTCTAGGCAGCAGGAGCATGCCTTTCTCTGATCACCAGTCCCTCTCTGGGCTGCTACAATGGAGACTTATATAAAATAACTATGAACACAGGAGAGACTGTCCCATCAGCACTGGCCATAGAATGCAACTGAAGCAAGGGAACCCATATACCATCATATTTACAAGTTCACCTGCACTCAAATGCTGGGAGCAGGGATCACGGGGTGTCATCTTAGAAGTGTGCCTTCCATACTATTTTTCTTGTTTGCAAAAATCATGCATATACAGTTCAATGAATTACGAAATAGCAAACACTCATGTGTCCTCCCCGCTGAACATGCCTAGGACAAAACGTCCCCTTCCCCAAACAATAGCATCTATTTCCATCCCCTAAGGAAATCTAACACTTGCAGTTCAGTTTTGCCTGATCTTGAAGTATATAAAAATGCACTTATTCATTACCTATTCTTTACATTATATTTAATTCAACTTTATGTTTGTAAGATTCATCCATGTTATTGTTTGTCTTTGTTCTCCCGGTTTTTAAATTTTTGTTTGAGTTGAGTAAATACCAGGAGGAGAATGGCTGGATCATAGTGTACGCATCAGTTCAACTTTATTAGATAATGACAAACGGTTTTCCAAAGTAGATGTACCAATGTATGCAGTTCCCATTGAACCACACCCTTGCAAACAGTTCCTATTGTCAGAGTTTTACATTTTAACTATTTTCTTGAGTGCAGGGTGATATCTATTTGTGGTTTTGATTTGTAGCTTCCAGATTACTAGTGAAGTTGAATAGCTTTTCATGTTTCTTAACTATTTGAATATGCTGTTTTATGAAGTGTCTTTTTTTTTTTTCAATTGATTATTCTCTTGAATTGTATGTCTTTTTCACTTTGATTGGTACTAATTGATATATAATTATATACATTATGTTTATACATTATCTATTTACATATAAATGCTTAATAACTATGGTATAATACTTATATTATTCTCTTACAATTATAAACATTTAATAATATTTATATTATTATTAAATATATAATAAATACTATATATACAGTAAAAATATAAACATAAATTCAAATCTATCTTGGAAATAAGCTCTTTGTTGGTGATATACCTTGCAAATATCTTCTCCCACCTGTTTTTACTCTCATAATGGCATCTTTGAGGAAGAGGAGCTTACAATTTTAATCTCATGCAATTTGTCCAATGTAGTGATTGCGTATGTCTACCTTTTTAAAGAAGCTTTTCGTACTCTAAGGTCATAAAAAGTTTATTATTTTGTCTTTCACATTGGAGTATACCTGGAATAATTTCTCTTCACTGTGTGATGTGGGAGTCAAATTTTAGTTGTACAGAAAAAAAGATGAAATTTGACTCCCACATCACACAATGAAGATCATCCTTTCCTTACTGGTGTAATTCCACCTTAGTCAAAAATCAAGAGTCCATACATGTGTGAGACAATATCTAAACTCTGTTTTTTTCCATTGTGTATTTGTGCCAACACCACACTGCCCTGAATACTTTACTTTTCTAAAAATCTAAACTTCATATAAAATAAATATATCATAGAAACATACCTTGGAACAAACTTTTGCCTGGACATAATATTCATTTGGAGAAGTACTGCTTGATCTTAGCTTTTATGTATGTGTTCATTTACTTTTTTCCACATGTATTTTAGAATATTAAATTTTTCTTCTTTTATTCTAATCCTTGTACTTTTCCTCCTTTGTATCACTCCCTGTTTGTATCATTGGACCTTTAGTACCATGTTGATAAAACTGTGACAGTGGACATCTTTGTCTTGAATGTCTGTGTCTCAGAGGAACTTTATGAAATACCATTTGTGTATGTGTTGAGATGGCCATATTTTCTCTTTTATTTTATTAATGTGGTGAATTATATTGATTTATTTTCAAATGATAAACCAACCTTTTGATATATTGCTGGATTCAGTGTATTTATGTTTTATTTAGGACTTCTGAACTTAGTTCATAAGTGAATGTATTAGTCAGCCAAAGGGGTGCTCATACAAAATACCAGAAATCTATTGGCTTTTATAAAGGATATTTATTGGGGGTAGAATCTTACATTTACCAGGCCATTAAGCTTAAGTTACTTCCCTCACCAAAGTCTGTTGCACATGTTGGAGCGAGAAAGCTGCCCATGTCTCTAAGGGTCCAGGCTTTCTGGGTTCCTCTCTTCCCAGGGCTCCTTTCTCTCAGGACTCAGTTCCTTTATTCTCTCCACAAGGCCACCAGTAGACAACGGCTCATCTCTCTTCCCGGGGTCTTTGTTGTGTCCAATTGAGCCTTCTCTCCTTCCTCACATATTGGCTTCTCTATGTGTTTACTTCCCCGGCTCCAGGATCAAAACTCCAACATCAAAATTCCAACTAACTCCTCTGCTCTGCCGTGTAGTTTTCTCTGTGAGTCCCCAGCCCCTACTGTTGTGATCCAATCAAAGCCTCAATCATTACTTAATCAAATAAAAGCGAAACTGCTCAATACAATATAATCTAATATGCCCAGAGGAACAAACCAGTTTACATACATAATCAGATATCTATTTTTGGAATTCATAACCAATATCAAACTGCTATAGTGAAATTTGCCAGTAGTTTTCCGTTCTTATAATGTTTTGTTGGGTCATGTTTCTACTTAAAAAAATTATTTGTGTAGATTTGCGTTTACCTATTTAATACTTTTAAAATATTTCTTAGAATTGTCAGGTAAACTCATATAGGCTAGAAGAATTCTTTGTGTGAATGTTTTAAACTATATATTCACTTCCTTTAATAATAATAATAGGACTAGTGGCTATTTTTAATTTCTTCTTCTGTCACTTTGAAAAGTATTTCACTAGGGATTAGTAACCCTATTTAAATTAAATGTTTAAATGTATTGCATGAAGTTGTTCATTACATCATCTTAAGATCTCTGATATCTCTAGTTTGTATTACATTTCCTTTTTTTCCCTTTGTAATGTTAAGTATTTTATTTTATTTTTTAATTTATTGAAGTATATCACTCATACATGAACATACATAAACAATAAGTGTATAGCAATAGTTGTGACCTTACAAAACAAACAATCATAGCATCATAGAGGGCTCTCAATACCCCCAATCAGTACCACAAATACCTTGCATTGTTGTTAAACATTTTAAACTAATGATTAAAGAACATCCTCAAAATATTACTACTAACCAAAGTATTTTCCCCCAACACACCCTATTATTGTTATTTTACATAATTTATACATGAACATACATAAACAATAAGTGTGGAGTAAAAATTGTGAACTTCCACAGCACACATTCATAACATCATACAAGGGTCCCCTACATCAACCTTCCACCAACTCCTTGCATTGTCGTGAGACATTTCTTACAAGTTATGAAAGAATATTGTCAAACTCTTACTGCTGATTATAGTCCTTATCTTACATTTGGTGTGTTTTGCACCAACCCACCCTATTATTATTTTAAAATATATTTTAATGACAGAAGTTGTGAACACAAAACAATCATGTTCATGTGCAGAATTCCCAAACAACACCCCTCTATCAACACACCACACCGTGATGAAACATTTGTTACAGATTATGAGATAATATCACCTGATTATTACCAGGTCCATAGCGTACATTTGGCACACATTTTCCATACTCCCCCATTATTACATCTGTGGCATAGATACGAGAATAATACATTATTACTGTTAACCGCAGTCCATAGGTCACTCCTGTTGTATTTTTCCCATGCCTCTCCACATTCCCACCACCCTGTAATAGTGATGTACATCTGCTCTACCTCCCAATGGACACTCTTGCATCTGTACTATCAACCACAATTCTCATCTATCTCTGGGTTTACTGTGCTATTAAGGCCCTAGATTATTCTCTAACTTTCTGTCAATTGGCATTGTGGATTTTCAGCCACATCCCCATTTATAAACCAGCTGTTACTCACTATAATGTGTTACCATCAACTCTGTACATTTCCACACTTTTACAGTAAAGCTAATTAAAACTTCTACATACAATATCAGTAGTCCATCTCAGTCCTCCTCTTATCTCCTTTAAGAATCCACCACCTACCACCAGGTCTTGAAGGAATTTAACTATATTTTCTTCTAAAAGCTATATGGTTCTTGCTTTTATATTTAATTTTTTAATTCATTTTGAGTTAATTTTTGTTTAGGGTGTGAGATAGGGGTCCTCTTTCTTTCTTTTGCTATGGGTATCCAGTTTTCTCAGCACCATTTGTTGAATGGACTGCTCTGCCTGAGCTGGGTGAGTTTGACAGGCTAGTCAAAAATCACTTGACCATAGATATGAGGGTCTGTTTCCGAACCATCAGTTCGGTTCTATTGGTCTATGTGTCTGCCTTTATGCAGACATAAAGTACCATGCTGTTTTTACCACTGTAGCTTGGTAATATGATTGAAAGTCCAAAAATGAGAGTTCTCCAACTTCACTTTTCCTTTTTAAGATGTTTCTGGCTATTCAGGATCCCTTACCCTTCCAAATAAATTTGATAATCATGTTTTCCACTTATTTAAAAAAATGCTGGTGGAATTTTTATCAGGATTGCATTGAATCTGTATATCAGTTTGAGTAGAATTGGCATCTTAATGATATTTAGTCTTCCAATCTGTGAGCATGGAATGTTCTTCCAATTATTTAGGACTTTTTAAAATTTCTTTTAACAATGAGTTGTAGTTTTCTGAATACAAGTGCTCTAAATTGTTGGTTAAGTTTAAGCCTGAATATTTGGGTTTTATCTGTTATATTTTATTTTCACCACTCTTTTGATAACTTTTAGTTACTTTTATTGATATAATCTTCATTTCTAGATTCTCTTCCAGGCCTCTCTCTCCTGTCATTTCTTTTCAGGCTGTAGCATACCCTTTAGTATTTACTGCAAAGTGGGTCTCTTTGTTACAAACTCTCTCAATTTCTGTTTATCTGTGAATATTTTAAACTCACTCTCATTTTTGAAAGACAATCTTGCTGGATATAAGATCCTTGGCTGGAAGTTTTTCTCTTGCAGTATCTTAAATATATCATACCACTGTCTTCTTGCCTCCATGGTTTCTGGTGAGAAATCAGCACTTAATCTTATAGGGAATCCCTTATATGTTATGCATTGCTTTTCTCTTGCTGCTCTCAGAATTCTCTCTTTGTCTTTGGCATTTGACATTCTGATTAGTATGTGTCTTGGAGTTGATCTATTAGGATTTTTTCAGATGGGAGTACGTTGTGCTTCTTGGACATGATATCTATGTCTTTCAGTAGGGTTGGGAAAGTTTCTACCATTATTTATTCAAATATTCCTTCTGTCCATTTTCCCTTCTCTTCTTCTGGGACACCCATGGCATGTATGTTTGCACGTCTCTTGCTGTCATTTAGTTCTCTGAGATCTTGGTCAAGTTTTCCCAATCTTTTCTTCATCTGTTCTTTTTTATGTTCACTTTCAGAGGCCATTTCTTCAAGCTCACCAATCCTTTCTTCTGCCTCCTGAAATCTGCTATTATATGATTCCAATGTATTTTTAATTTCATTTATTACACCTTTTAATCCCATAAGATCTGCTATTTTTCTATGTATGCTTTCAAATTCTTCTTTGTGCTCATCCAATGTCTTCTTAATATTCTTAATTTCTTTAGCCATCTTATTGAATTTATTAAGGAGATTTGTTTGAACATCTATGGTTAGTTGTCTCAACTCCCTTATGTCGTCTGGAGGCTTATCCTTTTCCTTTAACTGGGCCATATCTTCCTGTTTCTTGGTGTGGATTGTAATTTTTTGTGGGTGTCTTGGCATCTGGCTTACTTGATTATTTATTCTGGGTGCAGTTTTTCTCTTTAGGGCTTCCTGCCCTTTCTCTCTTGCTGATTGTGTAATAGGAGCCAAGGATGTAGTTGGTGCTATAAGCTGTGGAGGCTCAAGCTGCCCTCAGTGCCCCAAGGACCGATGAAGCTTCTCCCAACTTTCTCCTTTGCCAGGGGTATGGAGCTGCAAATGTGGGCAGCAATCCATGCAGTGCAGGTCCAAGATGACTGCAGTTGCCCTAGTAGACTTCTGTGCCAGCCAAATGTACCTGCAGGTACCTGGATAGGCTGTTGCAGGGTCTGCCAGCTTCCTCCTTGATAGAAGTGGGGCTGAAGCCTAGGCTAGGGCTGCAGCCCAAGTGGGGTGAAAGAAATTGATGTCACCATGATTTTCAGTCAGCCAGGCTTCCCCTCATGCTGGGGGTGGTGTCAAAATGGCAGCTACCTGCCTTCTTCGGACTTGGACAGGTTCAAAATTCAGCTGTTCTTAGGGTTATATTTTAGCCAGCCAAATGAACTAATCAGTAGCTGACATTGATGGCCAACCGTCTCTTCCTCGCCTGTTTTTGGGAAATGGAGCTTCCAATTCCTGCCACAGAATAGCTCCTGGGGTGGCTTGCGCCGCCAAAGTAGGATGATCACCGGCCTCCACGGCGTGGCCTGTTATTTTCTGGAGAGGCTGGCACAGCTTCCCTGAGCTTCCTGTCTGAGGTGGGCCTGGGGCTTAGGCTAGAGTGGCAATCTGATCTAGATGGAAAGAAGCCGGTCCCTGCCAGTACTGTGCTTTTCAGTCAGCCCCCCTTCCCCTCGTGTCAGGTGTGGAGTTAAGATGGCAGCTACCAGCCTGTTTCTGACTTGGACAGGTTCAAACTTTAGCTGTTCTTAGGATCATACTTTAGTTCACCCAATTTACTAATCAGTAGCTGAAGTTGGTGCCCAATTGTCTCTTCATCCCCATTTTTGGGTAGTGGAGCTTCCAATTCCAGCCGTGGAACAGCTCCCCAGGAGGTTTGTGCCTCCAATGGAGGATGGGCACTGTCCTACCGGGCGTGGAGGGCTCTACTAACAAATCTTCTCTGCAGATGGGCAGTTTCCTCCTTCCACTCTTTCAAGGATGCTGCAGGATGCACTTCTGGTCTCCTGGAGCCCCCAAACAAGTCCTTTAGTTAGCTCTGGGTGATTACTAACTGCCTTGTAGCAGGGGCTGATTCTAGGAGCACTTTGCCGCCATCTTGCTGGCTGTTCTGTGTTACATTTCTTTTTAATTCTTTTTTTTTAAAGAAAGTATTTTTTAAAAATATTTACTTATTTACTTTATTTAATTTATCCCCCCCTCCCCAGATGGTTCTCTGGTCTGTCTACTAATTGTTTGCTTGCCTTCTCCTGAAGGCACCTGCAACTGAATCTGGGACCTCCCACATGAGAGGCGACTGCCCAACAGCCTGAGCCACATCCGTCCCCGTGGGCTGTGACATCTGCTGGCTTGTGGCATCTGCTCGTTTAGGTGTCTGCTCGTTGTGGCGAGTGCAGCATCTAGATTGTTGTGACTAGTGCTCTTCTTTAGGAGGCAATGAGACCTGAACCCGGGACCTTCCATGTGGTAGGTGGGCGCCCAAATGGTTGAGCCACATGTGCTTCCCTCCTTTTAATTTTTTCAAAAACAATATATTGAAGTATATCATTCGTACATGAACATACAAAAACTACAAGTGTCCAGTAAACATTGTGAACTTACAAAACAAACATGCATAACATCATACAGGGCTCCCAAACATCACCCCATCACAAATATTTTGCATTGTTGTGAAATATTTGTTAACAAATTATGAAAGAGAATTGTCAAAGTATTACTACTAACCATAGTCTGTATCTTACTCCCCTATACTTTTTTCTTTTTTAAGGATTTATTTATTTATTTAATTTTATCCATTTTTCTGCCCCCCCCCATTTTTGCTGTTTTTGTGTCCATTCGCTGGGCAACTCTCTGTGTTTGTTTCCTGCCCTCTCTTCTCCTCCTTCTCCTCCTGTCTTCACTGGGATTCACTCCTCGGAACCCCCAATGTGGGAGAGAGGTGTCCTACCACCTGTACCACCTTAGTTACTGGTTTTTCGGCGCATCTCATCTTGGCTCTCCCCTATGTCACTCTCCTGTTACGTCATCATCTTGCTGCATGGCTCGCGGGCGCGGGGCTGGCGGCTAACCCATGGGTAGGGTCTGGGGCGCACTCACACACGGGGCCTGGGGCGCACTCACACACGGGGCCTGGTGGTGCACCCATGCATGGGGCCTAGGGGGCTCACCTGCGCACCAGGTCTGGCGGCGTGACACTTTCTATATTTTTCTTTTTTCAATTTTTACCAGGAGGTCCTGGGATCGAACCCAGGTCCCTCCATATGGGAGATGGACACCCAACCATTTGAGCCACATCTGTCCCCCTGCTATATCTCTTAAAGTTGACCAAAGATACCTAGAGTTATAGTCTATTCCCATACAGGATGGTCATATAATAAATCAGGCTTAGTTTATCACCAGCATTCTGAAAACCAGACCTAGAGAGAAAAACTAGGTCTGGGGACACATGCATGGTTTCTCATACAGCAAATGTTTAGCCTACCCTGATTATCACAAAATAAGAACAGTGAGAATATTCACACTTAATTCTTTTTTTTTTTTTTTTTTACCGGGAGGTCCTGGGGATCGAACCCGGGTCCCTCCATATGGGAGACGGACGCCCAACCAGTTGAGCCACATCCGACCCCCCACACTTAATTCTTGATATTCATTATTTATGGCTTCTCTCTGTATCTCTCTAACATCTTTTTTTTTTTAATTAGAGAAGTTGCAAGTTTACAAAATAATCAAGCATAACTTAAATAATTAATCTTCTATTTTTCTGTTTGTTTGTTTTCTGAGGCCCCAAGGATTGAACCCTGGAACTCGTGTGTGGGAAGCTGGTGTGCAACCACTGAGTTACATTAGCTCCTCTGAGTTGATTTTTTCATTTGTTTGCTATTTTGGTTTTATGATTGCTTGTTTTGTTTTTTTGTTTTTGTTTTTGTTTTTGTTTTTGGAGTCATCAGGTACTGAACATGGGACCTCCCATGGGGAAAGCAGGTGCTCAACCACTTGAGCCATATTAGCTCTCCTTCTATTTTATTTTTAATCAGTCTTACTTATGTTGTATTAGTCAAGGTTCTCCAGATAGTGCCAGATATACTCTGAGAGTCAATATCAACCCGGTTGAGAATCGTTGATTTAAACTGTATGCAAAATAAAAGAGTAGTAAGAAAAGATTCAGGGAGGTGGGTAGAGAATCTGAGGATATTTGTGTGTACTCTAAGTGAAACATGAGAGAGGGAGGTGATTTCATTAAGAAATAATACATTTATACTGCACAACATGCATCCAGGCTAGTGAAAAAAAACATTCAAGTGGAAACAAATAAACGTACAAATAAGATAAAATCCTCTTGTCATATTCTTGCACAAGGCAGATGCCACTGACTTTGGGACATGTTGCTCCATCACTCCCACTCCCAGTTTAAAAACTGGGGAAATCAGTGCTCTCCTCAGACTTCCTGCTCTTGATTTGGCCCTCCCTACTCCCCATAAATTTAGGTGGATTTGGCATATAATCCCTACAGTTGCTGGCTTTGACAAGCAATACAATTCTTTTTAACAATTCTTGCTTTTAATCTGGGAGCTTTCTTGAAGAATTTTAGGCCACCATATAGGGATGATACCACCCACTTGACAGCATATTTCTCCAGCCCACTGCTCCTTTCCCAGCCTCCACACATCTCTTCATTTATCCCTTTCTCAAATCCAAACCACCCACTAATGGAGGTTGTCCCCAGTGGCCATTACTCTGTAGAGAATGGTCTGGTCATCGTCTTCTATAATTTCTCTTGAGAGTCAGCTTCCCTTTCCCCAAGTTCTAGAAGAAAATTCTCCATTTCATTGCACCTATTGTTGCAATTATGGAGACATATTATGGAGAGAAGTTTGGAGGGATCAATCATTGTTGAAGTCAGTTAGTGAACTTTAGAAATCAGAGGAAACTTTCAGATCTGATGCTGCCCCAAACAAGCCATAAATATGCTTTCCTGAAGCCTTTCTGCACTGGAGAGTTACCCTCCAGGGGAAGGGTCACCCCCTTTCCCAGAGGGAGGGAACCACCCCTGCAGGAGCTTTCCTGCTAGAGAGACTCTGCCTGGGCCAGACCCATCTTCCCAAGGGCCCTTACCTGGCCCTCTTCATTTCCTTGTTGCATAAGCTGTAGATGATGGGGTTGCACATGGGGGTGATGATGGTGTAGAGCAGGGAGAAAGACTTGTCCTTGTCTAGCCCATGTGTGCAGTGGGGGTTCATGTAAGAGAACATGCCTGAGGTGTAGAGAAAGGTGACCACGGTCAGGTGGGAGGCGCAAGTCGAGAAGGTCTTCCCCCGGCCTGAGGAGGAGGCTCTGCCGAGGATGGAGGCCAGGATGCGGGCATAGGAGATGACAATGAGCACCATGGGGCTGAGCAGCACCACGATGGCATTGGCAAAGATCACCTTCATGCTGAATTGGGGGTCCCCACAGGAGAGAGCGATGACTATGGAGGCCTCACAGAAGAAGTTTTCAACGTGGTTTTCTCTGCAGAAGGGGTTCTAGGATGATATATATTCAAGAAAGATGCCATTGATCAGCCCAAAAACCAGGCAGAACCCACCAGCTGAATGCAAACCTGTTGGCTCATGATCTGGGTATAGCTAAGTGGGTGGCAGATAGCAGCATAATGGTCATAAGCCATAAAAGCCAAGAGGATGCACTCGGTCACACCCATGAAAAAGACAAGGTACATCAGATCATGCAGGAGGCAAAGGAGACTGTGTGGTTCTTGGCCACCAGGTGGATCAGCATCTGCGGGATGGTAGTGGTGATGAAGCAGATGTCCAGGAAGGACAGGTGGCCAAGGAAGAAGTACATGGGGCTGTTGAGCCTGGGGTCTGTCCAGGTGATGAAGATGATGAGGCCATTCATGGCCATGGCAAGGCTGTAGAGGGCTAGGAAGAGGGCAAAGAGCAGTGCCCGAGTGGCAGGGGAGCTCTGCTCAAAGCCCACGAGGATGAACTCTGTCACTGTGCTGTCATTCCGAGGGTCCACAACATAGGGCTGGCTGGAGGAGGGAGCCAGGAAAAGCACAGGTGAGATAGTTGAAGTATAATGCAAGGCACACAATTAGGTCCACAACCCCACAATAAAAAAGTAAGAAGGAAGAGTGGTGGAGGATTTGAAAAGTCAGTAAACTCGATGGAAGCTCACAGTGTATGGTGCAGTGAAAATGCCAGCATTACCACAGACCATACATAAATATATATGGAATCCTAATATCAGATATGAGGGAAGTCATGGTTCTACTTTACTCAGATTTGATCAGACCTCAGGTGAACACTGCATCGGGTCCCAGGCTCTCAATATTGAAGGATTAGCCTCCAACTGGGAATCATTGGAAGGTGCAAAAAGGAACATCACTGGGGTTATCATACCCATGCTAAATAAGAACTCTTTAAGGAACGAGGAATGGAATGTTTGAGGAGAGGCTATCGTGGTATCAGCTTGTAGATGATATATTCGGAAGCACTTGAAAGATATTTGAAGATATATTTTTTGAAGAAAAATTTGCTTATTCTTTGTGTACCTAATGTAAAATGATGACTAGGTAGGACTTTCAGGGTGAATGAAAATGTTCCAAGGCTCAGGATTGTCCCTCAGGTAAGAATGATTCGCACATCTCTGGAGACACTCAGGCCCAGTGGGTCCTTCACCTCTTCCCAGTCTTTCTTGGCTGTTACTGTGTCTACATAAACCTACCTTGCATTTTAGGGGTGACCAGGTTGTAGGTTTTTGCATGTTTTTCTAACACCGGAGGGCTTTCCTACTGGTGTTGACATTTAGTGTGGCATGCCATTGAATGGAAAGAATCCAACCACCCTCTGAGAAAAGGGCCCAAAGCCAACCTTTCTGAAACAGACCTTCAGAGAACTTCCATCTGTGTTTTTGCTTCCATGATTAAATGTTGTTCATTTTCTATGTTCAGACAACGAACATCCTGAATTCTCTTCCTGTTCTTATTTCACTATTATAACTTTCAGTGATTCTTCATTATGTTCATGCTACATCTCTCTTATACTTTTCACTTTATTTTGGAGTTATAGAGTATCAGAGCCCTCTCACTTCCACAGGCTTCTTGCTGGTTGTACATTCCTTCTTAAGTTGTGGTTCTGCCTACTCCTTTTCAATTTCTCTTTTCCCAATCCCTTTTGTTCACACACATTCAACCCTATCTTTTAGTGTTTATTCCTTCTCCACTTACTTTCAGTGCTCACTCTTTTCTTCATCCTCTCCCTCACTCATCTTTAGTCATGGACTTCTGGCATCCATCTACTTCTGGTTGAACACCTTTCTCTTCTATGGTCTCCAATCTCTCACAAGCTCCATCTTCCTCTTAGGAATACTTCCTCTAGTACTGCCACTTCTCATAACTCTGGATTCCCTCTTTGGTTTGTTTTCCAGATAAAGTTAGAGCAGTGTCTCGGTAGGGAGCCATTCCCATCATCTCCATTTTGTGATGATCCCCCTAGTATTTGTACCTAGAATTTCTCTTCTTGCGGTCTCAGAAAAGGCAGAGAAGGGCAGAGAGCACTGCTTAATCTAAGATGTGACCTGGAAGCCTGAGCCAGACTGCAGAGAAGTCTGGACTTGCTCAAGAAGAAACTGAAGTTTGACACAAGGGAATCACTGGAGTATGTTTCCTTGTTGTTGATTGTGGCATTGATTCTGTGATACCTGGCAGTTAGTGCCTTGTTAGCTAACATTAGGGGTCAGCCAGCCAAGCTTTTGTCTAATTAATTGGGGCAGACTCATGGATACCGCATGGTACCTCATTCTCTCACTGAATTATTGTGGTAAGCCACAGAGAAGATCTCATGGTGTTTGAGGATGAGCTGGTTCAGAGAGGATGGCCTGTGGTCAACTACTCTGGAAGAGAAGTTGTGTGAATTACATTCTTTGATAGCTCTACCATGATGGATGGATGTCTACTTAGATAATTTTACCAAGTTACATGTGTATATCAATTTATAGTATAATATAGGTGGGAAACCTTACATGACTCTCATTCATTTGTTAATCTTTTAATATGCCCCTTTATTTTTCATATTGTACATCTTCAGCACCTCAGGCTTTTTGTGGGGTCTCAGTAATTGAATTCTAGCATCTCGTCTTGAAAATTAGAAGCCCACTGAACTGTAGGTCCCCAGGTTTGGTACTCATCACCCACCACTCAGTCTCAGGTTGCCTATGGAGTGGCTAATTACATGTCAGATGAAAAATTTCCACAGGAGACATGTTTCTCAGGGTCAAACACTCTATACTAAGTTATAATAGAAACAGTTGCTGTGGCACAGGATTGAACATACCTGCCTTGAACAGAGTGAGGAGTCAGTACTCAATTCAGCAATGCAGTGGCAGACACAAGTAACTCAAGGGGGGAAATGCAAATTAAGAACTTTGGCTGGAATATTTCTCCTAATTAAATTTTAAGTTCACAGGTCATTGATTCCAGCCAGCTTGCCTCACCTGTACTGGCATCCCTGGTTGGCTAAAACCAGGAAACCTTTGTCCCAGTTGGGATTGCCTTTGTTTTCTGATGTTAGTGGGTGTAGGTCCTGCTCTGTGATAATATTGGGGGTCTTTGTTCCCTTGTTGTGAGGCTCGTGAGGGAAGGAGCCTTGAATTGTACCCTTCTGAAGCACTGAAATATCTACTCCCATTCCAGTGGGAGAGTCAAGCTGCTGAAGGAACTGCAACCCCACCTGGTCACTGAGACTCCCCTGTCTGATACTGAGCAGTAAAGAAATTGATACAGACAAAGAACCCGATTTAGGCTTTAGTTTCTCTAGGCCTCATTGTCTTTGGTCTTTAAACAACAAGGTCTATAATATTTAGAGTTGAATTTCAACTTGGGGATTTGGTAATTGGATGGGTATTTATATTCACATGTGGAGATTCTCTATGATACAAGCAATTTGTTTACTTTGATTTTTTTTTTATTGTAATGATATCTTCATGCATATCATTATTAAGTATCTTAATGATATCCTTTAATGTTAGTGTAGAACCTTGGTAAATAATCTTGGATAGCATGGCTGAACACAGTTGGGCAAGAAGAAAAGAATAGGGAATGTGTTTCAGCCTTGGAGTTAGAGTGGC
Source organism: Tolypeutes matacus (assembly GCA_026826555.1). NCBI lineage: Eukaryota > Metazoa > Chordata > Mammalia > Cingulata > Chlamyphoridae > Tolypeutes > Tolypeutes matacus. Next base: position 8,169,789 of record JAKSZT010054583.1, read on the forward strand.
CTTAGAATTGATTGAATTAGACTACTGTTCTGATCCATTTCAGAGATATCTGCAATCAAAATCAAACTGTTAATAGCAGTTCAATAAGCCTTTATAAAGAGCAGTGATTTGTATTGGGGAACTAGCCACAAAAAGGCTATGGAGGACTCTTTTAATTTGCTGCTGGTCTCTACCTCCAAGGGTATAAATGACCCATGGATAGCCATGGACTTAATGGGTAATGAAAATAAAATGCTGGATATTGTTGGGATGGGAGAGAGTAAGGAATAATTTTTCTTTTCTTGATGTTTCCTTCTATGTGACGCAATTCTAAAATTCTAATATCAGAACTGTGTTGACCTCTCTCCTCTCTTTCATTCACTTCATCTCAGGTCAAGCAGGGCATGGTATACCTGATGGTGATTTTAGAATACAACATGGAACATGGAAACTCTATCCTTTTCCTCTCTCCTTCCTCTTGGGAGTAAGTGGGATTCTCCAGGGGAAGGCTCTACCCTTCTATGGGGAGACCTTGGCTGCCCTTATGCCGCAGACATTGCTCGCCATCTTGCAGTCAGCATGTGGTATCTGACTTTGGGTGAGAAGTACCTCTTATGGTACCAGAAGTTGGACTCTGGGACCTTGTGACTGTAAGCTTCTACCCCAAATAAACACCCTTTATAAAAGCCAACCAATTCTGGTACTTTGCATCAGCTCCCCTTTGTCTGACTAATATACTCTCCTAGCTATACAACACTATATTGTTCAATTTTTCTAAACTATGTATTTGCTGTAAGAGTGGAATTAGTTCACTTTAGTTGTAAAGGAAGTCACCAGCCTTGTCTATAGTATGTAGATTGTTGTCAGTAAGTTTCAGACTCTGTGAGGCTTGGCTTTCATCTTATAGGTCTGCTTTAGAAAAAATATGCCTCTAGTAATTTCAAATCCTTCACAGCTTTAAACCTGGTTTCTCCTATGTATACTTAAATTCCTTTCTTTTTGGATTAGATACATTGCTTTGTGTGTTTAAAGCAGAAAAGCATCATTTTCTGGGTGGAAAACCTTATGGAAGAAATACTTAACTAGAGGCTCATGGACCTCAGAGATCTGGTAGATATTTTTCAGAGTGTCCTTGGATCTTGAAATGGTTTAGGAAATGTTGCATGAGTGAGAGCATTTTTCTTGGAGAATCCACAATTTAATCAAATTTCAAAGGCAGCTGAAGTCCACAAAGGGTTAAAAAGTGATTTAGAGATTTGAAGTCACTAAGGCCCTTTAGATTTCTCTTCTTTCGACTAAAATCAAAGACCTCATTCATCTTACTGAGTTATTTGTTTCATCATTATACTTTTTTTTTTTTTTTAAAGATTTTATTTATTTATTCATTCATTCCCCCCCTGCTGCCTGCGCTCGCCGGGTCAGCCAACCATGCTGTGCGGGCAGGCCCGCCCCCACCAGGAGGCCCCAGGAACCGAACCCGTGGCCTCCCACATGGTAAACGGGAGCCCCCCTGATTGAGCCACAGCCGCCTCCCATCATTATACTTTAATATTTTTCTAAATGTCCATTATGGATATTGAGAGAGGTTTGATTACTCAGTTCAGCTGCCATAGCCCCTTGAGACCACAGCTACCTCCAGAGGACCTAAAGGAGAAGTCCAGGAAACAGATTGCTACGAGGTGGGGCTTTGGCTCCCAACTGTTGTGTAGGAGGGTCCCAGCTCTCATGGGTGGGGTGGACCTAGCGGAAGGCCCTTTTTCATTGTAGCATAAGGGCTACAATGCTCTGCTTTCCCTCAGAGCTATACTCCAATCTTGCCACCAGAATTATGATAATAAATTGACCTAAGAACATAGAGAACTAAGTAGGGGTAGGGAGGAGAGCACAGTAAGAAGTGTAATTAAGTAGCATATGCTTGATTTTAAATTCAGGAAACGGTGGTTCTAATTTACCATAGAGGCAGTGCTTTTGGCCATAAGAGAAATCAGAGCTTACCTAGAGAGAATATTATTTTTTATTGGTGTTTTGAAGGGAGTGGAGTTGACAGAAGAAAACACTAAAAGTGGAGCTCATGGCACCTAAAGAAGGCTATCCTGGGGAAAACCTCTCTGGTGACCAGCTGTTTTCCTTTTTCCTCAAGGTCAGGACAAGGAGAAATGACTGGAGGAAGTTCCTGCCTCACCAGGGCCAAGAAACATCAAAATAACAGATCATGGACTAAAATTTCCTGTTCTGTAGGTGTCTGAGAATATTTCAATGACAGTTTCAGTATGTCAGGACTAGTTTAGATTTGCTGTAGTCCAAAGTCAAGGGCCACACTGCAGCCTACACTGTTACCAGGAAAGAACCCACGGTTCCTTCTCCCAACCTCCTTCCTTAGGTAACCGAATTAGCAAACCTTAGTCACCCAAATAAGTGAGCATTTTCCACTCCCTGTTTTCTAACCTCCATATTAAATGGCCAGTAAGTACTGGTAAGTATCTTTATCTTTTCTATTCTCCTACAGCCACCGTATACTCCAGTGTCTAATTACCCTTCCCAAACACTTCATAGTCTTCTAAGCATCCCAGTCTCTGCATTATTCCCTCTTTTCTAAATTCACACCTTATATAAATTCTCCATCTGACAAAGTCCTGCTTCTGCAAGATCAACCTTTACTCCTACATCCATAGTGAAGCCTTCAGTAACTCCTGGCAATCTCACCCCAGATGAAGTTTTGCTTCTTCCTGCCTCAACTAGAGGAAGCACTTATCACAGGCTATAATATCTTTCCTGCAGATTGAGAACTATTTAAATGGAGAGATCCTTATTTTCTGGCTTACTGCCTAACATGTCACAGTTGTTCAAAATATATTTGTTGAAAGACTAGAGGAATAAATGACCATTTGAACTTGGTTTTCTATAGTATTTGATATTTCCAGTTATATCATTTAGAAATAAACCTCTGTAGCCCTGTATTGGCTTTGTAAAATGATGAAATACATATATGCCCTATGGGATTGTTGTAAATATTAGAATGAAATTTATTTATCAGCCAAAAATATGTCCATGCATATAAACCACATGGAAGAGCATCTGCCATAGAAAAGATTCTCAATAAATTTTAATTTACTCTTCCCTTTTCTAGTGTGGATAAAGGAAAAATTATTTTGATTGATTAGGACATTTTCATTTTTAAATGTCAGTAAACCTCAAGATGCCTGAAGCCTTTTAAAAACTGAGTTCATCAATTAAAAGTGCATTTTCTTGAATAGAAATGGTGAAAGCACATCATGGAATTTGTAACTAGCAGAGCTATTATATAGGTATGACAATGGTTGAAAGGGAAAGTCTAAGGTCATGTGTATTACTAGAAGGAAAGCTAAAAACTATAACATGGGACCGTATGAGATAGTAAACCCTCATGTAAAACAGGAATATGGGTGATATTGCATACATAAGACTGTTTTTACAAAATATAAATACAAATATACTAGAGAGAAGGAAAAAGAATAGCAGCTATGTAAGGCAGGGGGAGCATAGAAAGTTTGAAAGGTGATGCATTTTGGTTGTTTTTTGTTTATTATTATTATTATTGGAATAAATTGCTCTAGCAAGGATTGATGTGATAAGTGCACAAACATGTGTTTACACTAAATCCTACTGATTGCACACTTTGGATGGGTTTATGCTTTTTAAATATGTGTCAATAAAACTGATTTGTTTTAAAAAATGCATTTCCTAAGCATTCTTAAGTGCTATAGATTATGTGTCCTGGCATAGTGCACAGTAGAGGTGAGGATAGTGATGTTTCTCAATAAAATAGAATACAATATGGTTAAGCATGATGATAGGTTTTCTTTTTTTTTTTTTTTTTTAGGTACCGGGGGCCTGGGAATGAACCCAGGACCTCATATGTGGGAAGCCAGTGCACAAGCACTGAGCCAAAACGCTTCCCCGAGTTGGTTTTTTCGTTGTTTTAGTTTTCCCGGAAGCACTAGGAACTGAACCCTGGACCTCCCGTGTGGGAGGTGGGCGCTCAACTGCTTGAGCCACATCCATTCCCCACCGATAGGCTTTCAGTGAGACACGGGGTAATCTCAGAAGTAATGGAGTCATAAAATACTCAGGAAAAAACTGCACAAAGAGTGAAAAATCAAGTGTAATAGAAGATATCTGTTGATGACTGACAGATTTGGAGGTTGTTTGTAGAATAAAGCATCTTTCTCAAAGAAAAAAAAAAAAAAAGGAAATCTAAATGAGAGGAAGAGTTTAGCCCAGAAAGTCTTTCCATTTAGGTTTAAACTTGTAATTATACCTAAAGTTTGGGGGAGATTTTAAGAAGCATGAAGTAGCCATGAAAAGATGTTCCTTTCGTAATGAATTATCAGGGGATATATGATCATTGTGGCAATAAAAGGCTGATTCAGGGATGGAAAAACAGTTTTTGATAAACAGAATGATGGTTTTCCTTCAGTCTATTTTAAGAAACATAAATAAAGATTCCTGTATCCAAACTTTACAGCTAATGGACAGATTAGAGGTACCCAATTCCATAATGTACAGGACTCAAGAATTCTCAAATGAAATATACAATATAAATGGTATAAATTCATTGGGTCTAGATAGGAATAGTTGTTTTCTCTTCTGTTTTACATATTACTCAGAAGGCCCTGGAATTTTGTGATTTCAAAGGAATCTATAACTTTCGAGAAGTAATTTTGGAAACCCACGGTTTTCAATAACCTAACTACATGAATTTTGAAGGAATTTAGGAATAACATTGGGAGACAACAGGTAATAAACTTTTGCCATGAATTTCATAACGAGATTGAGAAGACAAAAGCATGTGGATCCATGTTTGGACAGACATTTTGAGGAAAGATATACATGACTTTTAAGGGAGAACAACTAGTTCTTAGGGTGAGTTCCCAGGGGCCTCTAATGACAACTCTGCAACCCATTTAATACATACATACATAACAACCTATTTAAATGTCTTACACATTCACTATTCACAAATGGTTCCTCAGGCCTACCCCTCCTCCTCCTTTTCTATTTTCAGTTCAGTCCCTTTTTGGTTTCCTTCTGCAAGGGGGGATGCTAGGTAGACTTTTTGCTCACAGTTCCTTGTCAACAATTGACTTGCAACAGAGATTTGTCAGAATGAGATTAATTGGAGAAGTAGTCTAAGGTCTTCATTATTTCCCTCTCAGTCTTTTCTGCCTTTACTTTGCTTTATCCACTTTGTTTCTAATTGATCCACTTCCATTTCTCCCATCCTTGAAAGTGAGGATCTCTGACCAACCTGGATGCCCTGACGATAGACCGAGCACGGCCAGGTGTTGTAAATGTGCCATGGCACTGCTTGCCAGGTTCCTCTGATGTGTAAAGGACACATGTGGGTCACAAGATACCCTTTCAATGATCTTCATTCGTGAGAAACAGCATAAATAATAGAGATACCCCAAATAACATCAGTTTTATCTTATTGTAGAGGTTCTAACTCCCTATTTTGCCTCCCTCCATCTCACAGGCCTTGATCTCCTTCCTTTTCCCTTTCCTTTCTCCACCTGAGCCCTAAAGTGAATCTACTATTTCCTAACAGCAGCTATGTGGAAACCAGCCTCGAGTGGCTGCTCCTTTCCCTTCTCATGGTCACCTTCAATATAGAGATTTAAACAGAGTAAAATAGCCAGAAAAGTAAGGGAAAGAGAAGGAATATGATATGCCAAAGGATCCATGATGGTCTGCCTCTACATAATCTAGTCCTGAGGGTATGTTCATCGATGGATGAAAGAAAATTGGGGAGAACAAATTAGTAATCAAGGAAAGCTGCTTGAATATCAGTGGCCTGGATACCAACTTCATCTGCTCTGTGGCACTGGTGGATGTGGGATATAGTGCTGTTTAAAATGCCTGGGAAAATCTGGACTGACTCAAAGTAGTTTAGAGAAAAAAAAGAAAGAGAAATAGTCAAGATAATGAAAGAGGGAGAGAGAAAGAAATTTGCACCGAAGGACAGAAGAGAAAAATTCTGAAACATGGAGAGTCATGGATTAAGACGTAGGTGATGTTAAGAAGTGACAGTTAGGGAAGCAGCTGTGGCTCAATCAGTAGGGCTCCCGTTTACCATATGGGAGGCCCCGGGTTCGGTTCCCGGGGCCTCCTGGTGGGGGCAAGCCCACCCGCACGGCGTGGTTAGCTGACCCAGCGAGCACAAGCAGCAAGGGGGGAATAAATGAATAAATAAATAAAATCTTTAAAAAAAAAAAAAGAAGTGACAGTTATACACTCATGAGAGCCAAAATTCACACCTGAAACCTCATCTCCTTTATAAAGAAGCAACGCGGCACTGAGTGAAGTATAGAGACATCGGGGTCAAGCTCACCTAAAATTCACCCTTAGCAATGCCACTTACTACAAAGTGAAAGTGGCTAGCTGATTGTTTTTTCTCCTATGAAAGGAGAATTTACTGAAATAATATATGATTAGCTACTGGATCCATTTACATTAGACCCGTCTCTGTTTCTTATTCCTTTTCCTCTACTTACACAGCAGCTGTGGAAGGAATACTGTGAGGACTTGACTTGCTTCCCACTTGCAAGCTAAACTGTCTTTGCAAAAGCCCAGAGAGAGGGGAGAATCCTACCCTCCCTTTAAGCTCCATTCTAACGTTCCCTCCTACTCGCTGTCTGGAACTTGTTTACAACTAACTCAGTTTTTTCCCCGATATATTTAAAATCCCCTTTCTCTTAATTTGGTTCCTGATAACATGGTAAAAATTATGGATGTCTTCTATGTTTCACAATCTCTAAGAGAGACCATCCTCCAGTAACTTTTCAGCCATCCTTTGGCCAGGGAATGAGAAAGAAATATGCCAAGTATATCCACAAACCTTATACCCACTGTATAGTGTCCCCCTGGCTCCCACAGAAGCCTGAGTGGCCCTGTCCCACTTGGTTCCATCTACTGATGTGTCTACTGTTTTTTTTTTTCCCCTCCCATCCTTGTGTTTAAGGCAGGATGCAAGGACTTCATCCCATTTCACAATGGGGTTGGATGTTGGTGTATTGTGAGTTTTTTTTGTTCTGAAATTAAAGTGTGCAAATAAAAAAGAAAAAAAAAAATAGAAATATGCCAAGTAAATAGAACATACTGTCAGACTGAAACGTAAAGAAAAGGTTCAAGAAAGCAAGAAAAGAATGTAATTATAAAGAATTGACCTGTCTCACAAGAAAGAAAGAAAAGTGTTAAAGGATAGCTAGAGGGAGACAGGAAAAGTGTGAAAATATGATAGATTTATATAGAGAAATACATCTGAGAGAGGTGGCAACCCCAAAACTAGAGATAGAGAATGAAAGTGAGGGCGGAAAAGCCACACATGGAAGAAGCATAGGGGCTGGCCTGGGAGGCTGCCATGCTCCTTGGTAATGTGGAATCAGACCTAAAGATCTGGGCACTTGGAAGTTGCTCCTCTAAGCTCTAGAAATGAGAGTCCCTTTCTGGGTCGTGTACTTCTCCCCAACTTCTTGAAGCAGGTCTCTGCAAACCAGACCGCCTCTCTCAGGCACACCCAAGTCATCTGTACCACAGCCAGAGTCAGGAGGGCAGGTGGACAGACTGAGAGCCTGATGGAAACACCGAGGGGAGATAGAGAGGAAGAAGGTGAAGGAAGAGAATTGGCACAGCAGAGACACAGTTAGAAGTCTAGAGAGGCCTGAGAAACAAAGCAAGGGAGAGGTTAACGGCGACATCTGTGACAGCTCCTCCACGGCCACTGCGTGCAGAGCTGTGGTGTGATCTGAACACAGGTGGTTGTCGTGGGAGTCAGGGCGTCCTTGACCTTGATTGATGTCAACAGAGGCAGCGTCAGCCTCCACCTCAGGGGAGATGAGCACATTCACTGACCTTCTCCCTGTGCTTTGGCATTTCCTGGCGAGGACATTGGCTCTGCTGACCTCTAATCAGAGGACGGGATCCCCAGGCACTGCGTGGGTGTGCTGAGTTTTGCTGCAGAACAGCTGCTCATTTATAGGGCTGGGAGGATGGTCTTGTTC